>JASAND010000166.1:0-166758 GCA_030248195.1 Trissonchulus latispiculum | reverse complement strand
ACTTCAAACTTTAATCTCTTAGCCCTTTCTAATTGTGCAAGTTTGGGGGTTTGACAAACTTGCTTCAAATAAAATATGATCATGAGCACTGGTTAAAATGGCTCATAACAGCAAGTCAAATTCTATCTTACAACTACCTAATAATTAGTTGACCGCTCAATGGAACTTTGAGGTCAAACTAATTAGGCTACCTAAACAAGGCTTCCGTAACTCAAGACTTGGTCCACCTTGTTTCAATGACCCCCTAGACTAAAAAAACACAACCACAGTACCAAGTTTTCGAATTTTAGTACATTGTTTTAATTTTACCCGGATTACTCGTTATAATTCCAAACTACAACGACACAAAGTGTGGTTTTGGTCAATATTAAACAAACACAGTTCGATAGTACACGCTCAATATTCATCAATCAAGAAGTAGACAATATCGTTTTGGTCAAGTTGTCAATTACTGAGTCAATACTAACTTCTGGTCGAATTACTCACTTTTACCTTTTGGTCACAGAATAAATCCAATAATGGAAAAGGGTCAGATATAGAAAATACTCGGCAGACACACACAGATAGGCAGAGAGAAAGAGGTGACTGGATTACTGGTAGAACGACTTCAAACTATACCGCGAACATAAACCGTATCGGAACAACACAGGCACTCTCGGCCAAGCCACAAACAGTACACAGACACAGGCGTAACAGCCTCTCAGAAACAGAACAAGTCACAGGTCCAAAACCGACCTTCAGCGCAAGAGTCAACCTCAAACTGATTGGATTGGGGGTTCAGTCACCTCTCCCCCTCTCACTACCTGTCCACGTGAAAATCTGCAACAATTTCGGTCTTTTTTGATTTCTTTTGATGTGAAGGCGAAAATCTTAGAAAGAAAAGGCATACGTCATGATAAGCATGACGTATGAGATTGCTTTTGGGCTCATGGGGCTCCCCAAATTTCCAACTTAAGACGATTAACCCCACATTCCCAACTTGAACCTTTTAGGAGAAAAACACACCAATTAACCCATGGTTTCAAGCAAACAGAAAATGTTAGTTTCACAAAGGCATCTCAGTTTCGTAAACAGGGGCATAACAGTATCGGACAGAACAAAGGCTACTTCACATAGATTGACCACTGCAATTAGAATTAGGGATTTTAAGTTAGTTAACAAATAGGCAGAAACAAGAAGACAATCTGGTTAATAAAGTTAGTTAACAGGGGTCTTAAGTTAGTTAGCAAACATGCAGAAAATTTGGTTAATAAAGTTAGTTACAGTTAGTTAGCAATTATGTAAGTACGGAAAAACACAGAAAATCCACATAAGGTCATCAAAACACAGAACACAGAGTCAAGAGTTTGAAAACAGAGAAGAGCAAAGACAGAAAACAGTCATTTTTTAGCCGGTTTTTCCCTTTGGGCTGAGAATGAATTTTTCTTGCCCTTACATACATAACTGTACATTCCTGCTATGCAGTCTCTATACTTTACAGCTGAAATTTTTAGCTGGATAAAAAAGTGGTGTAGAAAGCGACAAACCTTTCAGCTTGCAAGAAACTCATTATAAAACGAAGCTGCGTTACAAAACGTAGCTCAAACGAACGTAGCTCAACGGAGCTACGTTTGAGAGCTACGTTTTGAATTTGGACGAGGTTCCTTACCTGCGTATTACTTACCTATCTTAGTCTATTTTATATTTATGTCAGACTGCTGCAGTAGTAATGCTGAGCTTTTTTTCTAACTATCTTTGCTTTAGGATATCTACAATGAGACCTGGTTTCTCCCGATGTGGTACCAGAAGTCAGACTTCAACTTCAGCGCAGACCAGGTTGCCCTTCCGCGTATCATTAAATCGCACGAACACTGGCAGTACATCCCTAAAGGTATGACCTTTGTTAGGTCTGAAAGTCGTGCATTTTCATTAAGCTAGTCTGTAGCCAGATTTTACCAAGATCGCTCTCCACAGCATCTCTTCGTCGTTTCCAAGAGCACTTCGACTATAGCTTCGGGTAATGGTACAGACGGTATCAGCCTGTTTTCTTAGGGCATACTTTCCTCACCTGTGTCCACTGTACGATGTCTAGCGACAGTTTAACGACTTAACTTAATAAACTAGTCTCGCTTAGGGCTGTTCCGAAAAGATATTCTCCGGGTCCGGGCCCGTGCCTGCGAAGACCATCGAGCTGGGCCCGCCGGCCCGCTACATGGTCATCCTTTCTGTGCAATCCTAAGTTAATATATTGAATTTTAGGTTTGAAACGGCATTATAATAATTATATAGACTGTTTTCTTCCACATTTGCGAAATGCCAATTACTTGAATTTTAACTTAAAGTGCTGATTTTTGTCGAAAATATTTTCGATCTTTAATTGGGAGAAGGATATCTGCTGTTCAATTATTTAATGATAAATTCACGGCTAATTTAGTGTTCGCTTGCTTGTCTGAATTCACGGAGTCATTTGTTGTGCTAAATAAGATTATCTCACCTTTTGCTGGGATAAATTCAAAACGAAGAAGGCTTTCCTTTAATAGTGGGTGCGACTATAAGTAACAGGCAGTAGGGAAAAGGTTTAGGAAAAATTTTAGCGGCATGTGGAACTTTAAATTATCATTTTGTAATAAAATAGCACTGCAAAAAATGTTTCGAAATGAGATATCCTATTTCGCACGAAGACCCGGTAGGCCCGGTAACGAAAATTTCATTTTTTTCAATTTTTCAATTTTCAAAAAAAAACATTTTTTCACCGAAACCGAGTCTGGCTGGACCGACGCCCGATTGGTAAGCGAGCCGGGCAGGGTCGGGCCGAGAAATTGATTGACTGCGGGCCGGAACGGGCCGGATTGACTATATACAAGAAAAGATGTTAAAGCACAAAAATTAGCTAAAATTTACTCTTTTTGGTTATCTTACTGCAAGTTTTAACTTTTCATGTTGTATTGAAGCCTTTGAAATAATATTGCTTGTAAAATTGTGGATATCTGTTTTTGGCAGGCCGGGCTGCGCCGTTGTCAGATTGCGGGTCGGGCCGAAAATTTTTGCCAGTTAACCGGGCCGAACAAGGCTTTGGAGCAGGCCAGGCCGGGCCGAACATATCCGGCCAGTGCTCATCTCTATCCTATATCGCTCATATAAGCAGCTATCTCGGAAGGGTGGCAAAAAGTGGCAGCGTCGTCACCTGAGACAGTCACCTTGAATGAACATCTTGCTAAACAGCACTCTCCTCTTTAACACTTTAAATTATGTACGTTTTCAATCCAAACTTAACCTTTCGCTAGGGGGGGGAGCTGGGATGGGGTCCTAACCCTCCCCTGCCCGTCATAATTTTTGTTATACAGTTTCTTTTGTTTTAGCCGAAGGCGTACGGTACATCTACATCACCCGAAACCCGTATGACCAAGCGTTTTCAATGCTCAAATTCGTCTATACGCTGTTCGGTCGCGCCTTCCAGGAAATCACGCTTCCCTGTACGCTGAAATTTTTCTTTACCCACTCCTGCAACCTGATGGTAGACGCGCCCAAACACCTGCTTACCTGGTGGCCCCAGGTGGACAACAAAAACGTACTCCTGGTATTTTTCGAGGACCTAAAGGACAACCTGCCCAAAACCGTTCAGCGAATTGCCCAGTTCATGAACATTTCCCTGACCGATGCAGAGTTGGCCAAAGTGGTCTACTACTGCTCCTATGACTACATGCATCGGCATAAGGAGAAGTTCGATGTGGTCCATGCGGTACGAACAATTGCCCTTGGCGGAGAGGATTGGACCGAAAGTCTGGCCGTGTCTGTCGTTCGGAAGGGCAAAAGTGGGGAGGGCAGAGACAGTGTTCCCTACCTGGTTCGATACTATATCGACTTCATTTTTGACATTGTTCTAATGCCGGCCTTCGGCTACCGGGACTACAACGATTTCAGGCAACGAAATTCCTTCCTCAACGACAGATAGTCTATTTCAATTCTGTCAGTTAATGTTGCGTAAGCAGGCCACCTGGTGAGCCCTTTGCGAAGGGGACTCCTGTTTGCTTTAATATATGTATAGGCTATGTTGCAACTGTTTTTGTTGGAAATGTATCCAGCTGTCAATCTCAGCTTGAGTCCTATGGACTGGCAGACTACGTTAGGTTAAGCTGAAAGAAGCTATGAAACTAAACTAAAAGAAGCCGCTATTCTTTCTGTTCTTCATTAAATGAAAGGAAATTGAAGCTTAATTTTCTTTTTCTTTATTTAAGGTGCTGGTTTCCCTTCGGGTATTTTTGACACATACGGCTTTAATCCTTTACGTAAATAGCTAAAACTTACGAAATAACCTATTTCCGTGCTCTTTAACATTCTGGGACCAGTCCCGTATTTTTAGGCCAAAAGATAAGAAAGTTCTGGTTTTTGGCCTTACGCTCCCAGCAGGTCGACCAAACATGGGATTGGCTGTTATGGCTGGAAGAGGACACGAAAATTAACATTTTTGCTTTTACAACCTTTGAGCTATCTCCAGTGGTTAAGTCAGTATAAGCGTTTTTAGGGTCAAAAAATGGCCATTTTCGACGAAATCAGTTTTTTTCAAAATTACTGCCACATCTTAAGGACAAACTTGGCTTATTTATACTCAATCGATACAGCGTCCGAATGCGCATTTTATGAATGCCTATTAGCTGCCCGCAAGTTGTTGTTTGAAGCTTATTTGGCCAAAAAACCATTTTGGTAAAACTGCGATTATTTTGTTTCGAACATCGATTTCTCAAAAACTGCTCGACGGATTCCGGAGATGTTTGGCGGAATTGAAATTCGTACTTTCTTGGGACGTTTTTCTTGGTTTGGGCTAAAACGTATCGGGTAGTAAGAAAACTCAATGCGAAGTTGCGAAATTTCGTGCTACCGTGCTTTTGGCCGATTTTCTCTACCGTTAAGACCTGCTGAGCCAAATCCAGAAAAAAACCTCGGCCCATATGGCCTTCATATAGTGGCACATAAAGAACTTTTGGCCGATTCTTTAGTTTTGAGAAATCGATGTTCAAAAATGTTTTGTCTAAATTCATCCTGTTAGATGTCAGCATGTCAGAAAATTTCTGTTAGTTTTTTGCTAATTTTGCCAGTTTTGTGAGCCCATGTGACTGTCCAGATAATAAGCTTTAGAACGATGTATAAAGCTCTTTCCAACTCTCAAAATTGCGTTTCATAAAATCATCATTAAAGCAAAAGGATACCACCACCTTAAAAAGACTTCACATCTTCCTTCTGATGCTGTTCTTGATCCGCTGTACGGCAAGTTGGATACTTGATAGCCCATTGAGAGAGCAAAACATGGCAGATGTTGCTACTAAAGTGATTTCATTCCCTGGTAAAGCCTGCAAGTGCTGGGTAAAAGTGTGGCCAGAGTCACAATGTTTGCTCTAGGTGCATATTCTGTGGGCTAACGAATAACTTCTGGTTCTGGATTATGTTTGCAAAGCTGAAAACATTTACAGGCTCCAGACAAGCAGGGTTCTCTTATGTTTACGATCTTCAACAAGTAAGGAGCGTGCAGATACCTGGACTGGGTACAAATATGTGGAAACGTAGCATACACTTGTGTTGGCATGTTAGGGCCTTTTTCATAAAAAAACATTAAACGGATAAACTTATGGATTAACTTATGGATTAAACAGATTAAAAAAGTATTCATAAAATCGTGGATCGTGGACAAGTAAACGTATTAAGCTAATAAGTTAATCGCGGATTAAACTTTAACCCGTTTAATCCGTGAGTGTATTCATAAAATAATTAAAGTTTAGATCAATCCGTTTAATCCAATTTATGAAAAGGCCCTACGTTTAGCTTACTTTGTGTCTGCATAAACACTTTTTGAGTGAACACGTTAGCGTAATTCAGAGAGGTCAGAGTGTAAGTAGGTATAACCGGCTAACTTAGATTTTTTGCTGCACCGAATTGCTGCGGAATTATTGTAAAATGTCGTTTTGGAGCGTGTACTGGGCCATGAACGCAATAAGCCACTGTTTCTCTCCAAAACTTTAGGCAGGAACACTTCAAAGTAATGATAGGATTTGATTAAAAAATATCAAGTCTAGGCAATCATTCAAGGCACAAATGAAAGTTTGTTAAGATTGTGATTCCTTTTGGGCACATATTGTTGGTTGACGGTTCAAATCAAGATGAAATTTGATGAAACTTTCCAAAATAAGTTCTTTTAGCATTCTAACACCCTCCTGATAATCCCGCTTCAAAAATTCGACGTCTCCGCGCTGGGTGGTTTTTGCCGATTTTGGACAGTTATACAGTTGCTGCACAGCTATGATTATATTCATTCAAAAGATCTTGTTGAGCTCTACATTTTTGCTTCTTGAAGCACCTTTCTAGCTTTTTGCTACCGTGAAATATAGCCGATTTTCTGATTTTGGCGTGAAAATTTGTTATTTTTACAGAGATGAAATAATCCGCCATTTCTTGAGCTACGCAAGCCAATTTGAAGGTCTCGTCGAGGCCAATTATCCGTGACATTATGATCTTCTAACTGCTATCCCGTACGCTGCTGTCATAAAAAATGTAGTTTTTGCAAAAACATGACCAAATTTTTTCCAGCGATTGTGGAGCATTTACTATGCAAGCTAGAGGGTTGCCACTTACTAGACGTGTTTTACACAAAAATACCCAGGACCCTTTTCTAGTTGCCCCGGGTCGCTTGCCAAAGTTGGGAAAAGTAGGCACAATCCAGGTTGCGCATACATTTTAGCTGATTTCTTTATAACGAAGAGCGGTTTCGTAATAATTAAAAAATGGTCCCCAGCTATTTGATAGCGGAATCGAATGATGTGGCCGATGCTTCACGAAAAAATTTACTTTAGTCTGCAAAAAATCTGCAAAATTAAATTACTTTGAAAATGCAGTAAAATCATTAAATCACGAGAAATAAAGTTAGTTTTGTTGTATTCATTAGAAAGAGCAAATGCTAAGCTGCATTTTGATATAAAAATAGCTTCTTAACTACAATGAATGAATGAGTAATAAAGGGTTCAAAGTTGATGTCTCCAAAAGGAATCATCACCTTAAGATGAGTAGTCGTTTACTGAGAAATGTACCAGTAACACTTAGCAGTTGTAACAAGTCGGACTACTTTATAGAGGTAGTCTAATAAGTTATAGTTTGGTTGATTGATTAAAGGAACTTTCATTTGTGCCTTGAATGATTGCACAATATAAGAGTATGGCACTTGGCGCACTCATATCAGAGTTATCAGAGCAAAAGCTATACCTGTTGACACCCCCACTTAGACCCTAATGACCTCCCCCCGCCCGGTAAATCAGTACCTGGTTGAAACGGGATACACTCAGTTGCTTTATGCTTATGTGTTAAAGCTCGAAGCACAAGCATTACGTGCGCCATTTTTGTGCGGATGGAGGTGGAGGCAGCAATTGGCGAACAGAGCATAGTTTCTGCTCTGATAACATTGAGTACCTTCTGATCTATATGTTCTTCGTGGCGTTTCATGTCTGAGAGTAGATAATTGGCCTTTACTTGCCACGGCTGTTAACTTTTGGGTCGCGACGTTTTGCCCATCTTTACCTGTGGGCGTCTTCAGGCTGGTAGCCCTTAACTGGTCCCCTGGTAGTATAATGGTAATGTTACACAGGAGTGGCGCGAACGGTTTCGGATCAAATCCCCGACCACCTCTTATCCCAACAGCCCTCTTAAGGGCTATCAGCCTGAAGACGCCCATAGGTAAAGATGGGCGAAACGTCGCGACCCAAAATTTAACAGCCGTGGCAAGCAAAGGCCAATCACCTACTCTTAGACATTCAAAACCTTGTTAGGCTGAAACTAAATAAAATTCGGTTTAGTTCATTCCCTGCTTTGATCATGTAAATTAGACCTTTATGTCAAAATCAAGCACGTGGACAAACTTAACACAAGATGGATTTAGTTTGAGGAAGTGAAAAGCTTCAGAACAAGTAGGACAGCATCTGTGAAAAATCATGGAATCGGAATTGTAACATAAGGGCAAGAGTGGAGTAGGAGCGACAGCTTGGATTTGTACATGGATACTGTGTGGAATTCTGCATAACAATATTTGCCAAACACGTAATCGGCTGACCAGTGGCGACTTGTTATTGCTATGTATTTGTTGTTTGTGAAAAATAAATGGCATAAAAATAGCCGTATAATAAGTTGAAATCAATTACCTAACAGTTCGGGTAATTGTTTGCGACTTCGGGCCGTTCGGCCGGTAGAAATTTGCGGCCCCGAGCCTGCCCACGTGTCCCGGCCCTTAGGACCACATCGGCCCGCGAGCCGGCCCGGCCCGCAAAATTTTCTTATTTTCCAAAACTAATCGTGAAGAGATGCCGACGCGAGAACAATTGACTGGTCAGCTTCTCAAATTGATACATGACCAAAATTGAACAAAATAATCCAACAAATGGTGAATATTTATGTATAACAATCGTCCACTCAGAATCAACTTATTTAACGAAACTCTTTTCTGCCCTCCTCGCGCATGCTTTGCTAATTCAGAACCTAAGAAGAATAAGAAGCCAAAAGATTACCCAACCGTTGAAAGCATACTGAGCGTTTGCTCATTTTATTTGTCTAAAGTTGTCTTTCTTGTTAACACTGACTTCATAGGCACACCGTTGTCGTAGGTGCCAGTGTTTGCCACAACCAGCTGGTAAGATTTCGGCTACTATTGTCAAATATTGATGTCTAACCCAAGAGTTAGACTTGATTTAGTTTGCAAAATGCGCAGCGACATAAAAGATTTTGCCAAAAAGACCATTAGACATTCTGTGTAACAATACCAAGCTTAGACGTTTCTAACGATACCAAATTGTGCTGATAATCCTTGTCCACTTTCCCACTTTCGATATTTTTCGTCACTAGACAAAAAAATTGAAACGTATCTAGTTTCCTATGTTTATGTAACACTTGCTGACATCAACTTTGAGGTGAAATTACTCGTAAACCGTAAACCATCCTACATTAATTCCAAAAACTAGTTAACAAGTCGGCCCCCAAAAGGAGCAACATCCCGCCGCTGATATTGGCAACATTAGACTGTTTGTGTGCTTTTTATATCTGCTGGAGCAGGAATAGCTCGTGTTTCCAAATTTAGGTGTTTTGTTTGTCCATACGTCGTGGGGAGGTGGTTTCTGAATCCACTCATAAAGGTGTGCTGTAGGCGCTAGGGAATCCGGTTTTGCGGTCGCCCCCACCGGCGGTTCACTCCTCTTTTCAACATCGATTCCTGCACATGTATAATTATATAAGCCCGCCAGTTGGCTGCATATAGTAGAGATGAGCATTTCGGCCCGTCGGCCCGGGCCGACATCCATCTGTTAGTGGGCCGGGCCGACAAAATTTTATAACTGCGGGCCGAAACGGGCCGGATCGACTATAGAAAATGTTCTAAAATCGCTAAGATTAGCTAAATATCTACTCATTCTGGCTATATGCCATATAGTCTGTGTAGTTCTGGCGTGCCCTAATCCCCGTATCCGCTGAGCATTTGAGTTTATTGAATGCCCGAATAAAATTAAACGAAACTGGCTGAAACCATTTGGTACGGAAAGAAGAAGAATTGGACAATACACTTTCAAAGTGTTGCCGATGTCTGCATATAATAATGAATAATTTTACGTTTTGTTTTAATTTGGATTGAAAATTGAGCCCATTGTTTGTAGTAAAACGTCCTTAAGGATCCTCGTTTTAGTGCATTAACCATCGGATATAAATAATTAAGATACGTAGAGGCAGCGCTCCAAGGTTTTCTACCTATTGTATTTTGGATTAGCGGCAACACAATGTACCGCATAGTGCGAGACGAAGTGTGCTACTGAAGAAAGTTACATCACCTAATTTGCATATTGTGCGAGAAGCTGGAGCAAATTTTTCTATTTTTCTTTTCAACAGGAGGGGGAACTGCAAGAAATAGGATGTGAAATAAAAGCAAATATGAAGAGGGGGGCTTCTGTTCTAAAACTTATAAATTTTCAAGTAAGCATATATGGAAGCAGCAGATTGCAGTAAGCTACACTAACACAAAGGTCTGAGTATAATCACTGTTGCCAAAGCCCCCTCTGCACAAAAACGGAACGATTAACTAGGCGAAATGATAAGTATACGACGATATTTTAGTGTTGTTGCAAAGCAGTTCACTTTGCTCCAGTTTCGATTACAGCTATCCCGCCTTTAGGCGGGATAAACGTAGACCAATCCTACAAGTAAATAAGTGAAAATGAGCAAAATCGGAGATGGTAGAAAAATTGACCCCCTCTTAAGTTGATTATGTCGTGTACGCAACGTAAAATTCGACAAGTAACCCCTAAAAGGGTTAGTATTCCGCCATAGATTAATAAAGCAAACCGGAGCTCTGAAGTTCCTTCGGAAGCATTTTTTGATGTGATTTGGTTATTGCTGCACCAGTATAAGTGATGGTTATTTTTGAAACTCTATTCACCTAGATTACCTAAGTAAGTATAATTTAGGCGAAGTCCTAGTCTTAAGAGTAATGAGCATCTTTTGCAACGCGAATTCACTAGTTAACAGTGGGATTTAAGACTGTCCCTCATACGAAAGAAAAGATACAATCCCTACCAAATTTAAGGACAAGGGATATGGCAAACTTGACCAAGGAGCATGCAACGATTAGGAAAAAGACCTCGTCGGAATGATGGATAGTTTCTTAATTTTTCACAAAAAAATTGGAAAATAAAGTCTAAACTTTTAAAGATTTCGCTAAAAATTATAAATCAGCCACAATTATTAGTGTTATTTATAGTGATGTTATTATTGTTAACGTTAACCTATCGACAAATTCGTTAATTTAAACTCATAGTACAATCCCGTTTGAAAATCTCCGTACAAACTGCATGTGTTCACAAGCATAGGATAATGTAGGGAATATGGGGGTGCCGACAAAACACGGGTAGACGCCGTAACGGGAAGCAAAGAAGGGCGGACCCTCTCGTCCAGGATAGAAAAGGATAGACCCTTCAACGATGTGAACCAAAAATTGAACATTTTTCAGCACAATTTAGCGATTATTTTAAAAAGTTTATTAAATAGAAAACATCATTTTTACTGATTTTTGACCAAAAAAGTTAAAAATTTGCAATGTCTGCTAATATTAGGATAGGTCCCCAAACTTTTGGAATTTTTCAGGAGTAGACCGGACCAGAACTCGTCGGGGTTTTGGCAGACCCAGAATCGGAACCCGTGCTAAATGTTCACTAGTCTATAAAAGTTTTCCTGGGATTAGACTCTAATAACTTTTATCTACGCTAGATCAAGTTGTCCGCTTCTCTCCACTTCATACAGCACCATTTTGAGAAGAAAAAGCATCTTTAAAAAGCTCCTGTAACAATGTGCCTGCCATTGTGTGCCTCAAAACCTGCCAGGTGGGAAACAGTTTCTGCAAGCTTGACTGATGGGTACTTTCAAGATCCAAACTAAATTTGAAAACAATTTATTTGATTAAAATCATCTTGATACTCCCCAATTGGATAATAGTCGATTTGTCTGTACCCGGGTTTATAGAAGTTAGGACTTATTAGTTAGGAAAATAGCTTACTTTTTGCAACCAACTGTGATGTCGTTTTTGTAATTACGGGTTTGAAAATGTGCTGTAACTTGCTGTAACTGCTGAAACACTACTGGAACTATTATAGCAAGAGTGCATAATTGCACTATATATTAGAAGAAGAGTAAGCCACTAGAGGGCCACTTCTTGGCATTGCGTAACGGTGCTCCGACCAGAATACGCGAATGTTCCCCCGTTTGGTGGGGGGGGGGGTCGACAAGCATACCCCCTCCCCGTTTGGTGGGGGGTATGCAAAAGGGGTCCCCGTTTGGTGGGGGGTAGGTAGAAGGGGGTCCCCGTTTGGGGGGGGGGGGTCGCCAAGCCAGGCTGAAATTGGCTTAATCTGATTGGCTGTTGGCGACCCCCCCCAAACGGGGACCTCTTTTGCCTACCTCCCCCCCCCCCCACCAAAGGGGGACCCATTTCGCATACCCCCCACCAAACGGGGACCCCTTTTGCATGCCCCCCCCAGCAAACGGGGGCCCTTCTTCAAATATAACAAAAACTACCGTAATCCTCTGCTATACCCCCCCCACCAAACGGGGAGGGGGTCTCTGCAATCTGATTGGCTGTTGGCTACCCCCCACCAAACGGGGACCTCTTTTCTGCTACCCCCCCCCCACCAAACGGTGGGGGGTATGCTTTGTCGGAGAGAGCTACCCCCCCACCAAACAGGGGAGCATTCGCGTATTGTGGTCGGAGCACCGTTACGCAATGCCAAGAAGAGGAGCCCTCTAGTGGCTTACTCTTCTTCTTATATATAGTGCAATTATGCACTCTTGATTATAGGGTTGATCCTGTTATTTCGAATCGTTTCTCATACCGGCAGAAGCCAAATACAAGATACGAACCGGGACATAAGCTATTGTTGGGAGCCGCTTTCTTCAATTTTGCTGTAAATACTAACTGTTCTTCGTACGCTCATCTAATTTGCATATTCAACTTTCGTAAGTCGAAAATCAGATCAACCAAGGGGGGAACGAGTGAATGATTTTCAGAAATTGCAAAACTAAGGCCCCCCACTGCAGAATGGCTTAAAAATCAGTTTTTTGCGAAAGAAAGTTTTAGTGAGACCCTTGCAATGCACGAATAAAATGTGGCAACATGTAAAGCAAGTGTTTCCGACCATTTTTTGCTCTCCCACCCCCCATCGAAAAAAGACAGCTCAGCTGAGTTTGCGTGTTAAACATAGGCTGTACAAATCTAGCTCATCTACTATTACACGTAATGTAGGGTTCACCCATTACAAAGATTCCGCCTCCGGCGGAATAAAAAGGCAGCCTACACATTTGTCCTCCTCTCTCGATTAGATTAGGCAACTGACACTTGGTAGGCGAATAATAGAATATTTTCCGGGCGTCATTTTTAACACTTTTCTTGCTGTTTAGCATTCTGAAATAAAAGCATTAAAATGGATATCATGATTCAAAATTCAACATGCAGTATCTCAAGTATTGTTGATTCAAACACAAAACTGCGAAAACTGACTATGGAGTAGGCTTTAGTCAATAAATTTGTCGAATTTGAAACAAAGTCGAAGTGTGAGAATAGGTTGTTTAAGACATAGATTTGCTTTAAAATTTAGAGGTCCAAGATAAAATTATAGCTAAAAGTGCAAGTGCCTGCCATTACAAATTCATTATGGTCATCAAAAATGGCATATTAAAGCTATTGTAATCATTGTGTTAGTTGATTGATTTGAGTTGAGATTGTAATTGTAAAGCGGTATTCACTTGACTCCAATTTAATCTGACTCATCATTGTCTTGTTGTTTACCTAGGTGCAGGTATTTGATCTGAGAAGCAAGGCGGACGAGAGTGTAGTTACGGAAACCTTACATACCTAGCTAACCTAGCTAACATATAACTACTTCCTTCTACATTCCTGTGAGCGGTTAGTGACTATTAGCTACTTTAATGAAAGATATGATTGGATTGTGATTTAACCATAAAAAATAATGAACAACGTCCGCCTGCAGTCACTAAGGCAAAAGTCTTAGTCTGAACAGGAAAGAGCAGGAGCCTCCTCAAGCAGGAGTTCCAGAGATTAGTTCTCTCTGGGTAAGAGCGTTCACAGCGTCCATTGGCTCTCTCTCCTGTTCGGACTAAGGCTGTTAGTGACTGCAGGTAGGCGTTTTTCATTATTTCTTATTATTAATACCTTGTACTTGTATCCTTCTTGGATCCGCCCGCTGGCTAGCGCTAACATCTTTTTCTTTCTGGGTTGTGATTTGCAGTAGAATTGACCATAACCAGTGCTCTGTTGCTGTTTTAACTAGGTCAAGTTTGCCCGACAACTAACTTCTGCGATTTAAAAGGGTTGAGTGAACAGCGATTAAAGTATCAGACGTGCATTGTACTTCTCAGTTCCTCAATCAGCTAAAAGAATCTATTACCAGTAGACGTTTTCTTTTCATATATATCCTTACACAAACCGAGATTTAATTTTATTTTTAGTAGTCATTGCGCACAACCAGTTTATTGTAAAGACAAGAACTCTACTTAATTTGCATATTAATTTGCATATGCTACCTGCATTAAGTTAGAGAACAACAAAGGCGGAAGTAGCTAGAGAGTACAGGCTTACACCTCCCACCTTTAAGAGAGGCTGGTCTTCCAGGTAGGTTATCCCTAGCCTACGCAAGAGCTGTCAGGCAGTAGGGACTTCACCAAGGATTTCACCAATTCGTTGGGAATGATACGGAGGGAGTACATTTCCCAAGTACATGGTTGGAAGGAGCTGAGGATGATCAGCGTTGAGCTGCGAGTAGCCAGGCAGGTAAACGATAAGGTAACAAACCCAACTGGGAAATCGCTGCTTTCCACAGGCCAATGAGTTTGTGCAATCCAAAGTGACTCAGGTGTAGCCCATCCGTCTCAAGGCAGGTACCATCGATTTCACCATGAGCATTAGGATGAAAGAGAGCGTGATCAGCAGGATCAATGACCACCACCCGGCGCTGAGCAAACCGTGCCAACTTCTTTTTCAGGAAATCATTATAAGCGGGTACTCTACGGACTCTGTGAGTGTAACAGGGTAAACAGACTAAAAAAGTTTTGGATTTATATTGCCTGATGGACTCCTTTAGGCGAATCCAGTGATTTTCCCACTCGAGCCTTTTCAGCTACATTTACGCCACATAGCCATATAATGTACCGGTAGTCTCCAATTTGGCAATGTCGGCGATCGGCTTCCTCAAGGATGGTCGTTTGGTTATCTCCACTAAATCACCGCGCCAGCACCGAACTTCTTCAGATAATTGGCTTGGCTGTCGGCCAATATCACGGCGGATCCCAAAGGAGGATTAGCTGAAATGATGAATCGATCAAACAAAGCAGATGAAGGGAAGGGTGTATCCATCGCTCCTTCTGAATATTCGGTCCAGACCTGATTTAAAATCAATCCATAGAAATTTTGGCCATATCGGACATTCTCTGCGGAGGCGGCCTTGGCTGCCGAAGACCACATCCCCAAAGAAAATCTAATCTGCCAACCACAATGAAATTAGGACTGGCTGCTGCGATGTCTTGGCGGGTCTCCTCCGATTCCAACAGTAGATAGCAAATCAGGTATTTGAAAACATCCTCGGAGCACAGATACCAACTGAAAGATGGTTCGAACGGAAGGTCCGAAATCCAAGACGACAAGGTTCCCGGATGCATCTGGCCACATTTTGACAAAAGATCCCGTGCCGACGCCATTGCGCCATGCTGGCGGTGACAAGAATACCAAAATGCCATTTCCAAGGAGGTAAATTGTCGTCCTTCCATCGAAAATTCCTGTCGATAGTAGCGGTGAAGAGGGTGATCTCTTCCAACCAGTGTATCCATCTGAAACAATCAAACCAAAGTTTTATTATCACGACATTTCGCTTTACGCTGTAAGCATGTGAAATGTTCACTTATGCTTATTGAGTTAGAGAGCAACAGGCAAACTTTATATCTAACAAATGGCTGTTTAGTCACAACTATTTAAAGAGCCTTCGTACATATCATCTTCTTTCCTCTTCTTCAAAAAGAAATCAGGCAGGGCGTTGGAAGGCACCTTGATCCCATCCTGGATTAAATGTGAGAGGCTTTCGTTTGTACCTGGTAGAACGTCTGAGAACATGAGCATGTTGGACAGGTGGATGCGGGAACCCGGCAGCTATGCCGCCAGCGTCAGGAGGCAGGTGTGGTAAGGGTACCGTTTACCAGGAGTTCCCCCCACCCGACGCTGACCAGATTTGTCCAGACCAAGTATTTGGTTTAAATGACGTCGATCAATCTTGCTACCAACAAGAACTTTATATGAAACAGGAGAAGACATTTGCATCACTTTCCCTTGAATCCAGGTAGCTATGTTCGGATTTGAGAAGTCTTTTACCCACTCCCGTTGCCCTGGGAAGAAACTCTTCCTTATATTCTTTTCATCCCAAAAGGCATCAGATTGATTCTTGCTTGACGGTCTTGGAATTGCCAAATCCAGTCCTGTTTTCAGCTTCTGATTCTGTAAGAGTTCCGCCGGCGTTTTCCGTTGATCTGGAATTGGCGTCGTTCTACATGATAGCAAGAAAGCTTGCATTTTCCTTGAAAACTGTTCTTCGGTCACGTGGTTAATTTTTTCATGGCCTGCCTGAATGTTCTAACAAATCTTTCGGCTAACCCATTTGTTTGGGGTGATAAGGACTAGCAAAGATTTGTTGTACTCCGCCATGGTTTAAAGACTTTGAGAATTCGTACGAATGGAATGGCGGTCCATTATTGGAGACAACTTGATCAGGAAGACCAAACTGGGCAAAAAACGGGATAAGTGCTTTGACGGTAGATCTGGCCGAGGTACTTGGCATCTGAACAACTTCTGGCCACTTTGTGAAGCTGTCGACTACAACTAGAAACAGCTTTTCTTTAAACGGACCTGCAAAGTCAACATGAATTGTTTTCCACGGACCATCAGTCCAGTTCCAAGGCTGAAGCGGGGCAGTTGGTGAGCTCGGTCGATGTTGTTGGCAACTAGCACAGCTTCCGACGTGCTTCCGATGTCCTTATTCATTGCAGGCCACCATACATAACTTCGGGCTGACCGTTTCGTTCTGACAATGCCGCTATGGCTGTTGTGTAATTCAGCTAGTATGGTGCTTCGCAGAACCTTCGGAACGACAACTCTATTCCCTTTCATCAAGCAGCCATTCACAGCTGAGTAGTCATTTTTGTGGTCGTAAAAGGATTGCTCCTCCATAGAAAATTTTGAACGTCTTAGCCATTTTCGCTGATCATATTCCAGGATCTTGCTCAAACAACTATTTTTCCAGTCTCTCTTTTTATATATCTTTCTGTAACTGAGAGCTGTGCTTCGTTAACCACTCTTGTGAAGATCTGAAGTATTCTTCTTTCATCCACTAATGAATTCGTTTCCATTTCCGTGTCAGGGAGTCTAGATAGAAAATCAGCGTTAGCGTGATCTTCTGACTTCTTATATTTGATACAGTAAGTGTAACCCATCAGGAGTATTGCACATCGTTGCAATCGTGCAACAGCCATATTAGAGATTCCTTGTTTTGGACCAAAGATGGTTGTTAGAGGCTTATGATCAATGAGCAATTCGAATCTTCTTCCAAATAGAAATTGATGAAATTTCTTCACCCCATGACCGATGGCCAATGCTTCTCTTTCTATTTGAGAATAATTACGCTCGCTGTCCCCCAATCCCGTTAAAGCATAGGCTACTGGTCTTTTGGAACCATCAGGGCAAACATGGGACATCACTGCTCCAATGCCAATAGAGGAAGCACCACAAGCTAACCGAACTGGCAATTGATCATCGAAATGGGTGAGAACTGGTAAGGATGTCAAAGTTTCTTCCAGTTTTCTGAAACTTTGAACGTGGGCATCTTCCCATCTCCATTCTTTCTCTTTCTTTAGTAAATCGCATAGAGGACCAGCCAAAGTTAACAAACTATCAATGAATCTGTTGTAGTACTGTACAGCAGCTAGGAAAGATCGTAGTTCTTTAACGTTAGTAGGTTGAGGCATGTTTACCACAGCTTCCAACTTTGATGGGGCTGGTGATATTCCGTTTTCTGTTACAATAAATCCCAACTACTTTATAGTTTCCTGCACGAACTTGCATTTATTTAGTCTTAAGCGTACCCCGTACTCGCTGAGACGTTGGAGATCTGCCGCCAAATTCTTTAGGAGTTCTTCTTCCGAAGCTCTTTTAGTTGCAATATCATCAAGATTAACTGTCACCCCCTGTAAGTTAATCAAAATTTTCTCCATTGTGCGCTGACAAATAGCCGGAGCTGACGCCGAATGGAAGTAGTTTGTATTTATAGAGACCTTTGTGGGTATTAATCACTATGTACTTCTGTGAATTCTCGGATTGCTCCATTTGAAGATATGCATCTCTAAGATCAAGGTTGGAAAAGTAGGCGCCACCCTTCAGAGAAGTTAGAATTTCCTCTGCCTTGGCAAAGGATATTTGTCCTATAGCTGATGGTTAGCCTTAAGTCGCCACATACAGGCCAGATGGTTTCAAAACTGAAACGGGGCAGCCCATTCTGAGGTTTCGACTTTGTCTATCAGGGCCATGTCGGTAGCTTGTTCAATCCATTACAGCCCTCCTCCGGTGGCGCTTGGTACGGACCCATGTCAAGGTCAGCTTCTGGCCAGTCGGATGCGGCAACCACCCATTGAAGGTAGCTCGGCTTCCATTCGGACGGATCCAGCAGGTTGTCAAGAGCATTTTCTTGAGATATACCCGATCCAGCCTCGCATCTTTTTCCACCATCACCTTGGAATACCGCATCACATCTAGGTTCTTCGGGACGTTTTTGGATACGCTTAGAATCTCGGCCACTATTCTTGGCTTCTGATTCCCGGCCTCAGTTCACTACCACTACCCGCACCAGCGGCCAATACTTATTTGGAGGAGAGAATAGGACATAGTCACCAAAGACGGCATCGGACTCGAAGGATACGAATTTTCGTGCTTTGCCGACATCCCAATCGGCACGGACCCACTTACGAGATCGTTCAGCTTCAGGCACTATCCCTTCCAAAAACTCAGTTTTGAGCAGTTGTCTATATTGCTTAACAAAGGATTCCACAGGTTGCTTAGTGAACGCCGGAGTTTCTTCCTTGTCGCTAGCTGTCGTGGGGCTGCTTCCTTTGAGTTGTGCTAAACGTTGGACAATGCCTTCGTGCAGAGTCGGTGCAGGATAGGCATCCGACAACATGTCTTTAATTTGTTTCTTGTCATCCGGAATTACTTTGGGATCAAAGTGGCGCTTCAGGAAGCTGACATATTGATCCACGGAACTTGCCCCAGTAAGGATACTAGAAACTGTGCATACAGACATTTCCTTGCGTCCTTTTGCGTTTCTGCCACGCCTTCCACAAATTTTGGGTGCCATGATCTGCGGTTGATTGTCGTGGTTTCCAGATGTTTCGCAATAGCTCCTGTCCCACCGACGCCTGCCTAGGACCACACCTCCTTCATAGATTGCAAGTGGACGTAATCCTTGATAATAGCAGCAGGACTGGGCAACGTAGATTGCTGCAGAGGACAGCACACGGCAACATCATCCTCCGAGTCCCATCGGACATAACGTTTTTCGCCTGACCTATCTGCGCCCCTGGTCCGTCCCGTGGACCTAACCGCCCCCGAGCCTGTCCCCTCCGACTGCCCCGGCTACCTTCGTTTATTCTGCCGTTATCTCCATTCCAGCAGTCGTCCTGATCGTGTGCACTGGACTTACAATCACTACACCACCGGTCGCCCCGGAAGCCGGAAGCCGCCTCTCGACCTCAGTGGTCACCCCTTTAGTGGGCCTTCTTGCCTCCCCTTTGCATATTATTGTTAGTGGCACCATTGAAGGCCATCTTATTGAGCTGTTGCTCCAATCTAAACATTCTCTTACTTAGGTGTGTTGATGACTCTGCTGATGTTGACTTTCCCACAGCTCCAACCTCTTCCGTCGGTTCACTGTGAGAGCTCTTCTCCAAATGAGAGATTCAGTTTATCGGCAGAATTAGCAGAATCTGCATGCCTAGGGGTGGCGTTAGGAAATGCTCTAGTGGCTTCTGTAAATAACAGCTTTTCATACAGGATATGCTCTGCTGCTTCGAAGGCTCCTCCAAAGGTTTTATGTTGCTCCCGCATTACTTCCCACATTATTTCAGGAGTTAAACCTTTAATGAACACTCGTCGCACTTCTGAGTTCAAAACGTCATCAGTAGGATTTGGGGCGTTATTCGCTAATTGTAGCAGCCTGTGACTAAACTGAACCACACTTTCACCAGGCTTTTGCTTACTGTTACTCATTGACAGCGCATAGCAATCGGTGCTATGCGCCGATATTTACTCTCCAATGCTAGAGTCAACTGCTTAAATGAGGCTTTAGTATCCTCCGGTAGGCTTTGCACAAAAGCAAGAGCAGGGTCGGCCAACAACCCCATCAACTTCTTAGGGAGTTGGGTGTCGGTCCACTCGTAATACTGAGCTTTCGCCTCGAATTACCTCAGCCAGGCAGGAAAACGTACACCGCCAGGTTCACCACTAAACTCCGTTAGTCGAGTTAGTTTGGATTCAGGGGTATTTTCGAAAATACCTTTGTCTGTAGCCTGATCTTGAACGTTCAATAGTGGCTACATAGCTCCTTGTTGTCAACTCTTAAGCTTTCATTCTCACCTTCAACCATCTTTAGCCGCCTTTCCAAACCTCGAGTGTTTCATCCCAACTCACTTATATTCTTAGCCTTATAGGCATCGTTTTTTTCATTTTCTTTACACATTTAACCACTTTCGCCCGCTGCGCTCCAGCGCAGCAGGGTTTTGAATGTAAAAAGTGGCATGCGTGGGGCTTTTCACCCCCCCCCCAAACCTGGACCTCACCTCCCCCCTTGAGGAGTCCCTCTCCACCCCCCCCCCCCAGAATCCGAAGTTTTGCGGTTTTTTGGGCAAAAACCGAGGAATACCGGTTCCCCTAAGCTTCCCCTCCTGCACATGTCTGGTCACACAGTCATGAAAATTTGACGGCGCAGCAAGTTTATACTTGTTAGAAGTATTCATCAAGCAAAACTCAACCTTTTGCAGACCACATTTATTGTTACACAACAGCTCGTGTTGTTAAAGGGGTATTAAAATATTAAACAGTATTAAATCACAGATGAGCTCATAAGAAGTTTCTGTATGCATTGGTTAGGAGCTCACTACTTTAGGAGAGCTAGCAAAACAGACATCAATCTCGCATTAAAAGTGGCAATCTTAAAATAGCGATCCCGGCTATAGAACATTGGGCTACTAAAACAAAATTTGCTAGTTTTTGCCACGGGTCCTTAGGGTTTTGTAAATGCAACGTAAACGAAATGATATTTTAACGGTTTTAGTTGTTTCAGCACAAACTTTCCAATTGCAAAAAAAACTTGACTTTAACACTTTATAATTTTTTTGCAATCAGGTTAAAATCAGACGCGTGTTTCATCATTTGTAATAATATTTTCGCAGCATTGTCACGCTACGTACAGTTCCGCATTGAAACTTTTTCTGTTTGTCTGCTCCGAATGCTGTTTACATGTTTGCTGTGATGAAAATTGTTCCGTCCCGCAAAGATCAAAGGCTTTCTGCTTACCCAGACGTTAATACACATTCATTTTGATTCTTTACCAGTTTTTGACTTCGAAATAGCTTCCACATACTTAAAATACTAGCCGTTGGATCAGCCAGTTTGCGAAGCGCTTTTGATTCCTTTTGGAGACATCAACTTTGAACGGTAACTGTTCATTCATTACTCTGAGTTTAGAAGCCATTTTACATCAAAATGAATACAATAAAACTTATTTTAGTTTTCCGAAAGTTTTATTACAGTATTTTAGACGGAGTGCAATTTTGTAGTACTTCTACCAGGGCTGGTGGAGCAAGAAGAAACCAAGGACAAGCCCGAACGAGAGACGTCAAGCACCCATTGTACCCACGAAACCAGGACCTAGAAGATAGAAGAGAAGAGGGAGGTTCAGCTTTTCATTAAGACTTGAAAGTAAAGTGTTGGCCCAGCCGGGGTTCGAACCACGGCCCTTCTGATCCCGGGACAGACGTGCTAACCACTACACCACAGGGCATCAGCTGAACTCCCATATCAGGCTTATTAGCCTTTCCTATGCCTGCTTCCCTTGCAAATTTCAGAACTTTTTCCAGACTGAAGTAAATTTTTTCACATCGGTTATATCATTTTATACCTCCATCAAATAACTGGGGACCCGTTTAGTTATTATTATGTCATTATAGAGAAATTAGCTAAAGTGCATGTGCAACCTGGACTTTGCCTATTACTTTGGCTAGCAGCCACTTCATGCGTCTGTCAAACTAAGTACATAAGGTACACTATGTTGATCGAATGACGTATCCCCAATTTGTCAACTTCCTAGTTGAAGAAAAAGCTTATTGATTGAGAGTAAATTAGCACACAGCTTTACTCTAACGCAGATACAAAGAACTAACTATGTTACAAAGGTCTGTAAGAACAAACATTTTCATATGCAAATTAGGTAACAAAATCCCAAAACTCATAGTTTGTATAGCCAGAACATTACATAACTGACACTCCCAAAACCAGAAGTCTACGAAGGCTGGCCGAAAATGCCATGGTGAGTGACTGTGGGAGGGTCCGAGTAAGAAATGGAACTAAGTTCATAGGAAACCGGTATTAACTTTTCGTACATTTGGCACCACATTTTCCAGAGTGTACGAAATCCGTGATGATTGATATGAAATCGATCCTTATAGAACAGCTTAGCATTGGGTCTGCCATGATCAACAAATGGGTTTCCGTTAGGATTTGACAGATCACAGATTGAAATGGATGGAATATTGGCAACTTCGCGTTTGATCCAGGCAGCGTGTTCAGCAATAACTTTGCCTTTGGCGACCAAATGGGGGTATTAAGGATAATTGTAGTTCCACAACCATCGACCAGAACAGGAGCTAATTCTTTTCGAAGTTGCTTCCACGATTCATGCCACTCGTCATAGTTCAAAGACCGACAGAGGTTAACGCCGCAGACAATAATGATGCACCGAAAGAGCCGAACATCGACACGATTGACAGTGATTTCATCGGCTAAGTCGTGATATTTACCTCCACCCCGACGGAAGACTTTTCCACCATGGATGGAGGTAACTTGCTTGCACTCGCTATCTGAAAGAAGAAGAACCGTATGATCAAACCGATCACCGATTCTTGAACGATTCGCGTCGAGAAGGCGTTCGACGGTATAGAATGTAGGCTTACTGCCGCTTTCCAATAACCGTAGCACAAAGACACGAGATTGCCATAGCAGTTGAAGCCTGAAAACGGTTGTTGTATTGTTCACGTATTAATTGTGATCGCTTACGGAAACCACAAGACCAAACTAGATCTGGCGATTTTGACGCTGAAATAAAGGAAATCACAGTGTCGTTGTACTGTTGACTAAATTCCAAAAATTGGCTGATCAGGTGACTACCCTCCTGATTGAGAATAGTAACAAGGATGGTCAAGTAAACAGCTTCCTGTTTGAAAATCCAAAATGGCTTCATGGTGAAGTTGATGGACTTGATCCAAGACGTTATTCCGGTGGCATCCATTCGAAGACCTTCATGGGAGCATAAAGCTGAAGCTTCTCTCGTACGATTATGACAGTCAAGCATGAAGGACCAAAACGCCATTTCAATAGAAGTGCAACGGCGACCATTGAATTCAAAACCTAATTTGGAATAGAACCGTAATAAAGGATCTTGTTGATCGAAGACAAGAGAAACCGACTTCCTATAAAGACAGATATTGAGTAAAGATAAAGCATAAAATCTCACATAAATACAATTCAACAAAAGAAAATAGTGAAAATATTGAAAAACAAATATCCAATTTAGTCAGCTCGAATTCTCGCTATCAGATTCAGCCAACCATTGTTTTGTTTTCTGTTCTGATTTGATTGCTGCAAATCGACGAGAATCTTGAAGTTTAGGCAGAGTTTTCCTTGAGCGATTAAAACAATCGTCAAGCCTTTTGGTTTCATTGGTCGGGCGATTAGAACAATCGCTGGGTCGCTGATCGGCATTGCCTTCGAAGAGTATCTTGTTATTGTGTTTTGTCGAACGATCAATCCGATCGCCAACACTATGTTGAGTCGAACGATCAATACGATCGCCGACATCGTGAGCAGAACGATCAATGCGATCGCCGACATCGCGAGCAGAACGATCAATGCGATCGCCGACATCGTGAGCCGAAAGATCAATACGATCGCCGACATCTGCATTTTCAGTATTGGATTCGTGTATTTGGGATTTCCGATCCACAATTGATGCCTCAATTGGATAGAGCAACTTGATAGGTCGAGTAATCGTTTTACCCGAAGATAAGCGAACTGAGACTGTTCTTATACAGCCATCATTCGAGGGATATACTTTGAAAATTGTACCTAGTTTCCATAAACAGCGAGGTGAACGTTCCCTCACCAAAGCGACAGCACCGATCTGAATTCGTTCGCTGCTAACGCTACGTTCACCTTTTACGGTAATGGACATCTCTCTTAATGATGTCAGATATGAAGACTTCCAGACATCCCAAAATTGTTGCAAAATCGCCGAATGTTGTTTCCATTGGTCGATCAATTCCTTTGCTATAGCTAGGTCGAGGATTGAACTCTGGATCCGAATTCACTATTGCTTGCTGTGGGAACAGTGGACATGGCTGTTTTCCAAGCAATCTCGCTGGGGTAAGAATCACTCCTTCAACTTCTGTTGACAAACTCAGAGGCCTTGAATTGATAGTGGAGGAAATTTCCGCTGCTAGAGTTTGAATTTGGACATAGCTAGAAGTAGTACATTGACATTTTTAAGTACCCTTTTAACGGAAGCGACAAGTCGTTCGTAAAAGCATCCCATCCAGGGGGCATACTCTGGGATAAATTTCTACTCTATTCGTTAATAAAGTGAAAATTCCTTAACTACGTCGCTCCGAAGTATTTCGGACCATAATCGTGAAATTACATTGTTCGCTAGCTTGAAATACTTGGCATTATCTGAAATCAACATCCTTGGTTTCAAATAAAGAGCTATGAATCGTCTCAGAGCAAAAAGAAACTGTTGAGCTGATAAATCTGGAATAACTTCCAAATGAATAGCTCGAGTCGCAGCGCACACAAAGAGGCAAATCCATACCTGTCAATGTCCATCATGTCAATTTTGCAAATCGTAGGTAGTTAGTTGAGTCTTTTATTATCAAAGGGCCTACGTAGTCCACGCCTGTATAGGGAAAAGGAGGGGACTCTTGTACTCGAAATGAGGGAAGAGGTGGCGGCTTTGGTAGTTGAAAGTGACCACCTCTTACCAGTTTACAAAATTGACATGATTTGAGAGCAGAGTTGACAGCAGACTTCCCATGAGGAACCCAAAATTTACTTCTGAGCTCGTCCAAAGTATGAGAAGTACCCAAGTGAAACAAGCGACTATGAATGTCGTGAATGAGCAAAGTAGTGAAAGGATGGTTTTTCGGTAAAAGAAGGGGAAACTTTGATTCATCGGTCATTCCAGTGTGATGCAACCTTCCAGAACATCGCATCAAACCGTTTGAATCGACAAAGACGTCTAGCTTTCGTTTGACGTCTTGGACTCGTTGATAAGTCGGGGACGTGCAGGGTGGATTGAACTCGATTTGCTGCACGTGGAAAACCCACGCCAGCTCGGCTGATTGAATTTCGCTTGCAGTCAACGCAAGTTTACTCGACGCTTTGTTCTGCGGTTTAGAGCTACAATTTAGCCGATTTTGAACAGCAGAGAGGAATCTACGCACCCAACACGTTACTCTGAGCAATTTGGAAAGCGAAGAGTAACGGGTTAAGTCCATTGCGTAGAGTCCTGATGAGGCTGTTTTCTCAGTTTGTACCGCATGTGTGAATGCTGGGACAGAATCTGTTGCCGCACACTCAATCAAATTAGTTTCTGGCCAGGAAATTTCGTCAAGCTTGAGGAATGAAGGTCCTTGCCACCATATAGCCGAAGATTGAGGAGTTGCAGCCGGGCACCCTCGTGAAGGGATATCTGCCGGATTTTCTTTAGTGGGAACATACCGAAACTCGATGTTGTTATATTGTTTGATCTCTCTCAAGCGGTTAGAAACGAATACCGTTTGAACCTTTTTAGATTTCAACCAGTATAAAACGCATTTGGAGTCGGTCCAAAGAAACGTTTGACTGATTGGAATTGTGATCTCGTTTGAGATAAGCTTGAGAAGACGCACTCCTACCACCACTGCCATAAGTTCCAGACGCGGAAGGGAAATCGGTTTTATGGGACATAATTTGGCCTTTGCAAAAAGCAAATTGCAGTCAACTATCAATCCGCGGATAATTCGAATATAAACCGCAACCGCATATACTCTTTGAGATGCACCACAAAAGCAATGCAGTTGGACTGTGTCTCCTGGCAAATATTGAACACATCTTGGAACTTGTATTGTGCTGAGCACGTCGAGGTCAGCTGCACATTTGGACCAATCGCTTGCTATCTCAACGGGCAATTTGTCGTTCCAGCCTACTTTTAAAATCCAAAGTTTCTGAACCAGAATCTTAGCAGTGATGAAGACTGGAGCTAAAAGTCCGCAAGGGTCAAAGACTTTAGCGGCAGCTTGAACAAGTTGTCTCTTTGTTTCGACAACGAACTCTTGAACACCAGGGTGAACACATGTTAACACGTCAGATTGACAATCCCATATCATTCCGAGAACTTTGGTTTGCATTCCGTTCCTTTTATCATTGTCAGGAAAAGCAAGGGCAAGTTCGTTGTTATTCGTATACCATTCGCGCAAATTCATCGAAATGGTCAATAAGGACTTTTTTGCTTCATCATAGAACGCCTTGGCGGTTGAACATCTGGAAGACTGCAAATAACGTTGTCAACATAAGTGTTTTGAGCCATCAGATTGGAGGTAGTAGTATTCTGTTGAAGAAGGTAGTGCTTTATTGTTGCGGCCAGAAGGAACGGGCTAGAGATGACACCAAAAGGGACTCGAGCAAAGCGGTAGATGGCGAGATTGTCTTTCGAAGTTGGTTTGGTAAGATCTTTTAGCCACAAGAATCGAGTGACATCTCGATCTTTGGGACGAAGTCCAACTTGAAGGAAGGCCTTTTCGATATCGCTCACAACAGCAATCCTTTGTAACCGAAATCTAATCAGTAGACCACAGATATCGCTAAGAAAGACTGGACCCCGAAGGAGGCACTCATTGAGGCTTGGAACATCGGATCGAACCTTAGAAGAGGCATCGTATACGATCCGTAATTTTGTAGTTGTGTGATCTGGTCTGATGACACAGTGGTGAGGTATATAATGAACAGTAGTCTCAACTGATCCAGAATCGGTCACTCGCTCGATGATGCCTTGATTGAGCTGAGATTGAATAGTATCATCGTAGCACTTCAGCACAGTTTTCTGGTTACCAATTCTTCGCAGAAGAGATTGGAGTCGGCAATATGCCAGGTTGTAGTTATCGGGAAGAGGATCATGATCTTGTTTCCAAGGCCAACCAACTTCATATCTTCCATTTATGAATTGAATTGAATGGTTGAACTGCTTAGTGGCACTCTCGTTGTCCTTTTGGAAGCTATCATCTCGAACTCCTATATCTTCAAGTGTCCAGAAACGTTGAATATCGCACTGGATTGGATTCAGTAAGCAGGATACCACGGTTGCATGAGAAGCCAGGGCAAACTCTTTGGACTCGTTTTCTTTTCCCGCGGTGATATAGCCAAGTTTGGAACCTGGAGACCATTTGATAAAGTCACTTGCTCCCCATTGATTATGTCGAAGTAGTAATCACTACCGATGAGGATGTCAATGTTGACAAACTCAGGTGACTGAATTGGTGGATCTGCCAATACCAGGTTTTGGAGAATGGGAAACCGGGTCGTATCCAACGGCAATTTCTGAAGTGGGCAACAAATCTGGTCTGTGACGAACGCCGAAACAGACACTGATTCTCTATTGTTAGATGGAATTGTCAAGGAAACGCATGGATAAGTCTTTATCCTGCGTTTATTGTCTTCAATTCGAGCGTTGGAAACGGTTACCTTAGAATGAGATACAAGGCCTAAGCTGGAAGAGAGACGCGAAGTGATATATGAGCACGAGCTCCCTCCATCGAAAAAGATGCGAACAGGAACCTTCATTGGACCCAGCTTGACAAGCGCCATCTGCATAAAGACACTTCCAAAAGTGACAGCTGCACCCGTCACCGCAGTAGAAACACTAGCTGTTTCTGAGGAAGTTTCTGCTGTTGATGTCGTGGTACATGCATGGCTAGCTGACGACGCTTCATATTTTGTCGGGCAGAGAGCACTATGGTGGCTATGCTGCGCACAATGAAAACACTTTCCTTTCTTTGGACACTCAACAACCCTATGCTTTGTGGACAAGCATTTGAAGCAATGGTTACCAGATCGCGCCAATGCTTTTCGTTTCTCAAGAGAGCAAATCGTTTTGCATTGATCGGAGAAATGCTTTTCCTTGCAAAAGATGCAGGAAGGCATAGCTTTGGCGGATTGAGATAAAGTGCTAATGGAGGTCGAGGTTTTGACTGATGGAAGGTTGACTTCGTGGGACCGGGTGGTTTGAAGCTGGGATCAGCAGGCTTGGAATTGATGGACCATTCACCCATTTGTCTGGCCTTAATTTCCTCACGAAGCAAATCGCGAAGATTGGAAAGCTGCCAAGGATTAGATCCATTTTTGCGATTCGTTCAATTCAAGTTCAATTCGGACAGGCCTTGCCATTTTGGAAAGAATAATAGGAGTAAAAACCTGTCCAAACGTTTCTTCCCCTAAACCCAAAGCGACAAGACTGCGAATGTGTTTTTCACACTCGTCGTTTGTAGCCTGTAGACTAGCTGTATCCATGACAACAGTCGACAAAGCTAACAAGCGTTCAAAATGAGAAAATACAGCAACTTCATTGTTGCCGTATCTCTCTTTTAGGGCGGTAATCACTGCTTCATAATTTGGTTAACCTATAGCGGTTAACCTATAGCCACCAATAACCTTCAACGCATCACCCTTTAAAAAGCTTTTGAGGTATTTGAATTTATCGATTGGAGGCATATCGGATTGGTGGATAGTCGACTCGAAAGTATCCCAAAATTCTTGCCATTTTAGGTAATAACCATCAAATTATGGTACATATAACTTGGGAAGTTTGACTTTTGCACCAGCCTGGCTGGTGGAGGCAATGTCGTGGTCGTTTGATGTCTTCAACATCAAACCAAGTTTGCTTTCAGCTTCCCAAATGCTATCAGAAATCTGAATGCATGATGTAGTTTCAGATTCAAAGTCGTCAGGGGAAGTGAGTTACCCAATTGCGGTATTCAGATCGTTTAAAATTCCTTCATATTTTTGAAGCTTTTCGAGAATGATTACCAAATCGTTGTGGCTAGGAGGTTCTCGTTCTCGGGAATTCCATAATACAGACATCGATTTAAGCAATTTATCGACATTGAGTCTGTATCCTCGACGTTTTTGCTTGAGACTGGTTAGATTTGACATCCCCATGAATGTTTCGAAAGGAGATTTTTATCGAAGCTTAGAAAGCTTAAATTCAGGTCAAGAAAAACTCTTGCCTAAACCAGAGTGAGCATAAAACAGATTGAATTTACCTTTGAAACAGCTAGGTCTTAGAAGAAGAAAAACACTTGCCCTAGCTGATTTCAGCAGCAAACAGTGAAAGAACAAATTACCTGTCGAGCCACGAGGAACAGCAGAAATAGTATTGGTAGGTAGGCAGAAAGAGACAGTAGTGGTCTCGGCCAAATAAAACACCAACCGAGACTTGGCTAACAACGCTGAAATATTGAAAAACCCCAGTTGGAATGCTATCAAGAACAAGTAAACCACAAGTCTTGAATAGCTTGGTACTTGCAGAAAACTTGACTGCGTGATTGAGTCAAGAATAGTCACTAGACAAATCTTGACTTTGAAGCAAAGGCAATTGCTTAAAAGGTTGAAAACAGTAAAACACTGTCTCAATCGGCACTGAAAACTTGAATTTGAAGCAAAAATCAGTTGCTTAATTGAAAACAGTAAAACACTGTCTCAATTTAATTGTGGGATAAGCGAATAGACTGAAAATGTCCTGTGTACATGAAGAAAAAGCTTATTGATTGAGAGTAAATTAGTACACAGCTTTACTCTAACGCAGATACAAAGAACAAACAATGTTACAAAGGTCTGTAAGAACAAAAATTTTCATATGCAAATTAGGTAACAAAATCCCAAAACTCATAGTTTGTATAGCCAGAACATTACATAACTGACACTAGTAGTCAACTCTCATCCCTATAATTGCCCATGTTAAGATAAAAAGGTAGAATCCTCCGAAACCCACAAAAAGAGGTTCTCAATTTTTTCATGCGTTTGTATCCAGCGCAGTGACTACGTTAGGAGTCGTTTCTATCTTTACTTTAATTTACACTTTACTTTATGATAGGTTAATAAAGTGTATATTTGTACCCCAGTCATCAAATTTGTGGCATAAAACAGATGTGTACTGGGGGAGAGGGTCCTACTGGTTTCTCGCAGAAATCTAGACTGAACCAGTTGTGGGAATAACATCCAACCTCGGCACTATGGGTATCAATCGGATGCTGACGACAAGATGAACAAGTTCTCAATAGATCGAAGTTTAAGCAGCGCACACACGTTTTAAAATTCCCTGACTCCCGAGTCCTCAGAAATTCCAGCGAACGCTTAAAACTAAATAGTAGAACATTAATTCTCCTGGAAAAATTTCCCAGAACGGAAAAATGCCCCAAGAACACCTAGAATTCCCATCAAAATTTTAAAACAAAATAAATGTAGTTACGAATCAATTCTCTACAAAAAATTAAGAAATCCTAGAACCCCAACAACCCCTATGAAAATAAAAGCTCCAAGAGAAATAATTAGTAGATTGACTTTTATCTTGACATGGGCCCTATAATTGGAGTTGCCCCAGTTAGCCAACTGTTTTTCAAGTCATTCCCAGTTGGTCGACTCATTTTCGTGTTATCCCCAATTGGTCAACTCTTTTTCGTGTTATCCCCAGTTGGTCGACTCATTTTCGTGTTATCCCCAGTTGGTCGACTCATTTTCGTGTTATCCCCAGTTGGTCGACTCATTTTCGTGTTATCCCCAGTTGGTCGACTCGTTTTCGTGTTATCCCCAATTGGTCAACTCTTTTTCGTGTTATCCCCAGTTTGTCAACTCATTTTCGTGTTATCCCCAGTTGGTCAACTCATTTCCGGGTCATTCAGTTTTTCGCAAGGGGGACCAACTGTACGCTAACAATTATAAAGCTTTAACTTTCAACATAAATTTATTTCTTGTTAAATCAATTAGACACAAAATATATGTACATGGCATGAAAGCATAATTTTAGATTTCATTTTAACTATGTTGTACTTTCACTTTGAATTAAATTTCTAACTTCTTTACCATTTTTAAATCTATTCTATACATTTAATTATATGTTGCTATATATCTCCCGTTACGTCGGATCGTTTTGCGGTGCTGGGGGAATACCGCTCACTCCTCTCTTTGGCACACCTGTTGACACAGTCTCCCCATCCCCATATTCTGGTTGTGGTGATTTTTCGGGTTCTGTCTGTCATATCTTTTGTGATTAGTTTGGGAGGGAGCCGTTTTGGGACAAAATTTTTTTAAAAATGGGGTCGTTTCATTATTTTGGCGGTAAAATGATTGTTGTTTAATATTTTCTAAGTAGTCTTAGGGGTTAATTCTATCGGCATCGCACACCACGCAAGTTACCTGTGATCTTGGTCTCGTCCTAAATTCTAGGCAGACAAGTCGTTTTATTAGAATAATTTCGTACAGTTTACTAACAGTAATTGAGTCAAACTTCACACTAGGAATCGCGAAAAACTCATGAAAAAACACGCTGAAATTGTCCATTTTTTATTTATTTTCCAATGACGTACCAAAATTCCACACCATCCTGTGTAAAACACATTGCTCAGGCATGGTCTGTATAGAAATAAAATTAATTTTATATATTAAATCAATAGAGTGCACCTTGGTTAGTTTGACAGACGCATTAGCTAGAAAGCATCCATCTGTGAAATGAAAAATGTCCCGATTTATTTTATGCAGAACTCATCCCTTAAGTATCAGACCTCCAGCTTGCATAGTAAATGCTCGACACTAGCTGAAAAACAATTGGTCGCATTATTGCAAAAAACTACAGTGACCTTTTTAGCTTACTATCTCTATGGTATAGTATGTAACTAGTAAGATGACCATGTCTCAGATAAGTCCTCTGGGTCTGGGTGACCCTCAAACTGACGCTGCTAGTTTGATTCCACCTAAACAATAAATAATCGGCCTTCTGCAGAACTGACAAATTATCGACGCCAAAATAAGAAAATTGGCGACATCTGAAGATAAAGCTAGAAAGATGCTTTTAAAACCAGAAATGTGACCTTAACGATGTCAAATGAGCAGGGGTGCGTTTCACGAAGCTATCTTAAGTTATTACTTACGATTAAACTTAAGATAAACTTAAAATTTAACTTATGGTGTGCCTAAGATATAACATAAAGTGTTGCACAAATCTTCTCTCAGGACCATCTTAAATTTTGAACTTAAGTTTTGCCTTAGTAAAAACGTTTCTACTTAAGTTGAGCTTAATTCAAATTTCCCGCCCAATTTTAAGTAATAACTTAGTGAAAAGTTTATTTTCACGTACAAATTTATTTCAAAAGCGGTTATTTGCACATTGGACACTGCGGTTTTCGTTTTGACCGCAACTACACTACATACTTTCATTTCGTTCAGTTTTCCGCTTGATTCAGAATTTTCTATAATTTTCAAATCTCTTTCAAAATAGGTCGATACTCATGTGCCAAAGTTAGCATTGATCAAGAATACTCAATCATCTCAAATTTATTATTTTTGGAGTTTAAAACTGCTTGAATTGTAACTTAATGTAGGGTTATACCTACATTAAGTTTAAGAGGAAACTTACGAGGAAAGTGGAATTTAAAACTGCTTCGTGAAACTCCTACTTTAAAGTTATAACTTAAGTTGAACATTAAAGTTCCGTCTTAGCAATTAATTTTAAGACTGACTCCTGCAACAGTTTAAGTTGCAACTAGAACTAAACTCCAACTTAAGATAAACGTAGAACTTAAGTAGGCTTCGTGAAACACACCCCAGGTGATGTCCGTTTGAGGACAAAGGCAAACTCTGCCCTGAACGTAAATGTCGAATTTTTGAAGCAGGATTGCGCGTTCTGTCTTAGAACGCTTAAGGCAAGTTTCGACAAATTCCATCTCAACCAGCAATAGTAGCCCATAAGAAATCACCACCTTGAGGTACTGGTTTCCTTTCGGGTATTTTTGACTTATGCGGCTTTACTCCTTTACATAAATAACTAAAACTTGCAGAATAACGTATTTTCGTGCCTTTTAGCATTCTGGGACCAGTTCGGCATTTTTAGGTGAAAGATAAGAAAGTTATTGATTTTGCCACTAGAACGTTTAAACACCGGATTCGTTGCTATGGCTGGAAAGAGGGTACCGACATGATCATTTTTGCTTTGACAACCTTTGAGCTATCTCTTGTGATTAAAACGGTATAAGCAAAAATATTTTGAGGGTAAAAAGGTCATTTTCGGGGATTCCACAGTTTTGAGAAATCGATGTTAAAAAATGTTTGATCTATATTTAGCCGTTATGTCAGAAACCTTTTGCTAATTTTTTGCTAATTTTGCTAGTTTCGTAAGGTCAAGTGAATGTCCTGATTATAAGCTTTAAAACGATGTATAAAGCTTTTTCCAACTTCCAAAATTACGAAAGTTACAGCGTTTTAAAAATCACCACAAAAGCACTGCATAAAAGGATACCGCTGTAAAATATGAGGGAGCTATGGAATAAAACCTCTGAGCTCACGCCCCGAATTTTACAAGGGAACTGTGCGCAAGAACGCTGACCAGCGACTGCGGGTGGAGATATTTAGTCCAGGCGGCTCTTTTCCACCGACTTGCCTCGCCAATGGGGGACAGATAATTTTTGGGGGACGCCAACCTAACCTAATGGGGAATCACACACACAAATTAAACTCAGATATAAATCAGCTCCGGGCTAATCCCAGAGCTCTACCTAGCTAGGAAAAGAGATCAAAATCTAGTTAAAGCTTAGTACTAACAATTAAATTAAATAGGCAAAAGACCAACTGGCTGATTTAATGGGACAACGCAGGGCAAATTGTAACAGGGAATTCCTTCCGGGCTACCCAGATAGGACAGGCAAAATAGCGGGCTACCCGCAAAACAAACAAGGACAGAAGGCACAAATGGGAATATAAACAGAGGGAAAGGGGGACCAGCAACAGTACGGGCAATGGGAAAATACAATAAAACTGGGGGGAGGGGGGTTAGCTCGTAAAGTTAGACCCAGGGGAACGGGGGCAACCCCGCAAATTAGGACGGAAAGGGGGAGGGGGAGTTAGGAGTTAACGGGCAAAATAAATTGAAAGGGGGGTTAAGACAGAACAAGGGGATTAGAAAAGGTGAGTTAAAGAAGTTTTTAAAGGAAAAAAACAAAGAGAAAGACTTACGCTTTAGGTGTAGGAACGCGAAAGGTGGGGCCCCCAATCTAGGAAACCGACCGCTCTCAAAGTTGACAAAACTCCCAACTGATGAAAAGATGATGTAATCATTCAAGGAGAATTTTGTTATGCGTTGGGAACGGGAGGGTCTATCTTCGCTAAGCCAACCAGAATTGGAAATACGTGCAATGTTAAGTTTACGCTCCTAAATAAGTCATTTTAGATAATTTTCAAAAGATGAGCATAAAGTTAGCACTGCACAGTATTTTAGGGGGGTTTTTACATACAAAATAATACATAATTATCGGGCTTCCCAACAATTATAATAATACAATATTTACGGGGAATTTGGGGGGTTTTGGGGGATTTTTGGGGGAGTTTTAGGAAAAACAACGAAAGTGGGAATTTGGGAAAGGACTTGGAAAGGGGGTGATAGCGGGGACGCTATTACCCACATTACTCCGCCACCTTAAGGGGGAGGGCGACTAAAATGGGGGTGCCCCAAATTTCTTGGATCGGTTTCGTTTTTGGCATGAATATACACCATGTGCCTGGTCAAAAAATACTTAGTAGTTGGTTCTTCGTTGGCTCTCACTAGCTCGCCAGGCACCCGACAACTGGCCCGACCCCCCACTTTTCGTGACATTTATTATAAATACTAAAAAATTTCTGTTTGCTGTGTGGTTCAATGAAAACGCCTACACTTTGCCACAATGAGAGAAGACATATTGGGTAATATATACATAGCATTCGCTTTGCTGTAACCCTAACGGTTAGAGAGCTATACTATCCTAAACTTGAAGAATCGTCGAAAATTTGGAAAATGTTGGCCGCCGTATCAAAAAATTCAAATCTGGTAGGACCCCGGAAGCTGAAATTTGGTGTGAACATACACCCCATAGGTCTACAAAATTATGCCAAATATGAAGGAATTCTATCCCGGCATTATAGTTTTATTCCACTTGAAGCATGAAAAAATGCCAATTCCGGTCAAGTTCAAAAAGTATTTCAAGGTGTTCTAGCTTGACAACACTGACAGATTTGGCTCAAGTTGTACTGATTTGTAGCCTTACTGACCCTACCACAAGAACATAAATTTCAACATGCTTCCGTCATAAATAGATGCATGGCTGATACTTTGATTACTCCGTTGAATGCAAACTCAACTGCCTGATCAGCACATTATTGTAGCGTTTGTACAGCCTCCCAAACGAAAAGAAAATAACCGTACACAGTTGGTAAGCAACGAAATACATGCAAACAAATGAAGTTTACCCGGTACAAACGTTTTCTCAACGTAATCAAGACATTTATGATAAGGCAAAGTGAAGGTCAAAACCTTCAATTCAGTGGTCCTTTTAAACAATCCATTTCAGTTTTTCGAAAATAACTTGAAATAGATGGCAAATACACCATTGCACCAAGAAGAAAAGTTGTTCAGAATGACTTAAGCTATCGATTGATATACATATTATGCACATTGAACAATCTTCAAAAATCCGCTTTTTGCCGGTTTTTGCCACTTTTTTTCATGTTTCAAGTGGAATAAAACTATAATGCCTGGACAGAATTCCTTCATATTTGGCATAATTTTGTAGACCTATGGGGTATATGTTCACACCAAATTTCAGCTTCCGGTGTCCTACCAGATTTGAATTTTTTGATTCGGCGGCCAAAATTTTCCAAATTTTGGGCAATTCTTCAAGTTTATGGTAGTATTGCTCTCTAACCGTTAGGGTTACAGCAAAGCAAATGCTATGTATATATTACCCAATATGTCTTCTCCCATGGTGCCAAAGTTTAGATGCTTTCATTGAACCAAGCAGCAAAGAGAAATTTTTTACTATTTATAGTGGATGTCAGTTTAAAGTGGGCGGTCGGACCAGTTCTCGGGTGCCTAGTGAGCTACTGAGGGCCAGCTAAGAACGAAGGACCAAGTATTTTTTGACCACGCACATGGTGTATATTCATGCAAAAAAAGAAGCCGATCCAAGAAAGTTTTGGCAAAAGTTTAGTCACCCCTCCCCTTAAATGGGTAGAGTTGAAATGTTTTTACTCGCTAATCTTTGCAAGCCAATTTAAATGAACTGTTTGTCCCTTTCGAAAATGTTTGAGCAAATTTTAACTCTTTCAACTCGTGTAGCTTTTAAGTCCCAAAAACTCGTATAGTAATAGTTATCATCACACAGTTGCCTTGAAATTTCGAAAACTACTACAAAGACAGTCTTACAAGAGATTTTTTCAAAAGTGCTGCTACCTCTTCTAGTAAAGTCCAGCTATTTTTATTTGCATTTTTCTTTGTTTTTGTGATTTCAGATATGAAGCAGCGTTTATCCCTTCGTTGTTTTTGTTCAGTTTTTGCGGTTACTTTGCTGGCATGGCTGGGATCCTTTGGATTTTGGCTATTCTATGGAAATGGTCTAGAATACTTCTGTTTAGAGCCTCAAGGTGAGATTTGGAATACGGTATACACGACAACAATCAAATGTTGTGTCATTAGAAAACATGATTTTATCAAAATGAAAAAATCATTTTACAAACTTTCAGCTTTTGAACTTTGCACAAGCACAGGTGTTGACTTAGCTAGCAGGGTTAAGTATACATAATGTAGAACACAGCTGTCCACTTTTGTACAATCGTTTAAATTTATCAATCGTTACAAACCACTGCGTTGGTCGGTTCGGCCAATGGCTGGCCAATGGCCGGCCGTTAGCCATTGGCCGAGAAAATCTCAGCCAGTTGGCCTGGACGGCCATTGGCTGGCCGTTGGCCGTTGGCTGGCGAATGGCCGACTCTTGCCCAAGCTAAATTTTACTGATATTGTGCGTGAAACTGTGTGCGCGTAACTGAGTTACAAAATTTAATTTTGCTGCATAATATCGTGCACATGTTGTATTATGGAACGTTACATTAGATACATTACTACAGATGTTCAGTTTACCTGCATTTACCAGTCTACCTGTATTGACACTTAGCTCTAACTTTTGATACGTCCTCTGTCCGGACTCCTTTATTGTAGATAGCGTTGTTTTACAATAAATTTGCTAATTGCTTGTAAACTTTAATGGTACTGACAACTTAGCTTTAAATTTGTCAAGCTGTCAACGTCTAATCAGTCATCAATGCATTGCAGTCTTCCATCAAAATTAAAATAGAACTATCGCGGATTGGAGCTAGACATTTGGAAAAAATTATTTTTAATAAAGTACAATTAACTTGACGCCTAATTAAGCACGGTAGACGAAAAAATAGTAAATACCAGCTAGCCAATCTTGACAAAATAGCTAAAGAATGGCAAATGGCTTACGGTCCGGCAACAACCAACGACCAACGGCCAGCCAGTTGGCCGTTGGCTGTTGGCCGTTGGCCGGCCAACGGCCATTGGCCGTCCGTCGGTCAACGGCCAACGGCCATTGGCCGGCCATCAGCCAACGGCCCAGGGCCAGCCATTGGCCAATGGCCAAATGACTGGCCAACTTCAAACTCCGGCCAAGTCAAGCAAAGCCAACCAGGGAAAATTTCGGCCAATCCCAACACTATAGTTTGACCGATGCGTAATTTATGGTTAATTTTTAAAGTCGGAACCAAAAAAAGTGAGCACTAAACGCATTAAAGTAAATTAAAGCATTAATACTGGGCTTCCAATACTGGGCTTTTAAAATCCAGGGAAAAAACTTATTATAATTGGTTCCAATCCGGCTCCTGAGATTGCATGACTGGAGTTCAATCTCGCCGTAATTAGAAGGCAATCGCACCTTTTGATTGAGAAAAAACTTTAAGTCGGTCACACAAAATATTTATGGAAACTGATGCAATTTCAAATACAATTATAAAAACAGAGGCAGATAGAATTATTACTGATAACTAATAACATACTACAATTACACCAAAGGATACAAGTATGGCCACCAGTACAGTACAATGGATTACTGTACAAGATGCGCCAGTTACCGTAGTTTGATATATTTAATATTGTCCTGGTTTAGGATAATATTACCGAACTAAGTTAGTTTGTGAGGTACAAGGTTTACACTTCTTCTACTTTCTCCTGATTACAAAGTCTCTTACTGTCTCTCAATATATGCTTATTTTGAGAACCCTATATGCTTCTCATGCATCTATATGCTCGTGTTCGGTATCTCTTTAACCATCTTTACAACAACTCAATCTTCTAAACATCAACCAGTAGATAATGAACCTAGGGCCGGTCTATGGGTGAGCCCCAATATACTGAACACTGCTTTTCACAAGGGATCGCTTCAGTACACAAATAAGGTAGCTATTCGGACGGGGTTTTTGAGGGTGCAGTTGTTTGTGAACGAAAAACGTTCTCCGATGATGTCTTACCTATTCTTAAATAACGAAAATTAACAGACAGTGTTCAGTTTGATCCGATCTCGATTCTTCTTCAATTTCCTTCGCTATCGAAATATAATGAACTCTGGCTGACATCTAAGTTCAAGCCAGAGACAGCGGGAACTGAGCCATCAGGGTGAAAGTGGTGAACATGTTAAGATTGAATATTTTCAAACAGAATGATTTTGGGTAGATTTGTAGGTTTGTAACTTCCAAATTGATGTCAGGCGCTGGCCGAATCGTCTCTGCTCTTGACCTTTAGTGATGCTCTAAAGCCACAATGTACCTTCAGTGTTAGGCACCATAAATCAATTACTGGTGGGACCAAAATCCAAAAGTTGCTATCTCTTTCGGATCCGGTAATCTCCATGCTTAGGCTACTAATCTGACCACTAGTCCTTAACTTGACTGAACGCTTCCACTGTCCAATCCAAGGCTGACTAGCTCACGACTCCGACCTGTGATCAGTGACTGTCCGCATGCCTGAATCAAATGGGTTAAAACCCATGAATGCATAATAACGGTGCGGAAATCCAACCCAGCAACCATTGCTCGCTATTTTAGGTTTCCAAGCCCAAAATGTTCATCTTTGGCATAATGTGAACTTGAGCATTGACGAAACGGCCCAGAAGATGTTTGAGAATTCTCTATGTTTAGATTTATTGCATATACGACGAAATTGGTTGTTGTGGCCATTTATCTGCACAAATTTGGCCGTCAATGCCGTTTTTTGGTTTGGATTTGCCAAATTGGAATAAATTTTACAAATTCTGTGGACACAAAAACAATTCAATATGACACACAGTTTTGGTTTGGTTTATTTCACTGATTTCACTAATTTCACTGATTTTACAAGCTCGTTTCTTGTGGTTGGCTGGTCAGATTGATTATGTTCGCAACTTGGTGTTTAAAACAATTGATATTGGGAGATGATTGTTCAACAGATTATTGATACAGTTAAACTAATTCATAATCATCTACCTATTCGTACTAGAATATTAATATCTTCGTTATAACGTCCCGAATCGCTATTCGAACCGATCCTGGCAACCCCGGCAGTTGCCGAGTGGTAGTCACTCGCACTAGGTAATTTATTAGTAATTTTAGATAATTAATTATAACTTTTATTAGATTAATGCAGTTAAAAAACAAATTCGACAGCATTATTAGCATTTTCTCTATTCTTTCCAATGATATAAAAATTCTGGCACAACACAAAAATTTGTAGGAATGTTTTACATAATGCTTTAACACGATAGTGATTTTATGATTTTTATGAATTCATGCTAATTCGGGGTCCCCATGACCCTAGGTCGCAATTCTAGATTTGGTTTCTATATACTGCCAATTACACCGACAACCGCACAATTTAGTACAGAACTCTGTATTTATACAATCATTAAGCATTCTTACAACATTTCCCAAATCATTATTAACTATCCATGATCGTCGGCCAAATTGCTACTCAATTTGGCCTTTTTCCTGCCTAATATCTGAATATTTTTCTTGAATTAGTATTTCCCAGGACCCTCATCTGTAAGCGCGGATTCTATGACTATAGGTTGCCATTCAGACACACGCACAAATACCCAATACCTGCTTAGAATTCACTTCGGAAACCAAGGCTGATCACGGAACCTCACTATCCATGAGGGGGTTTGTCCGAAGAGTCTATCACGTAAATTTAGGTGTCGCATTCACAAGGGTCGCAATCATACCTAAACACAGAAACATGAATAAACTATTCAAACTGATGCTAACTATTACTATCTACAGAACCTACCACTTAGCGTATGTACATTTCTTTTCTCGATTCATGATTCTCTGTAAATCCCATCTTCGTATCTTTCAATTAGGAAATTTTGAAAACTTTGAGATTTGTTGAAAAGTTGATAACTTTGATAATTTTTGGAAAGCTTAAACGAGTAGTAATTGTACAGGCAATTATTACTACAAGACAAAACAAAAAACCTCTGCTAAGGACAGCTTTCAATTCATATTTTAATTAACATGGAAGTGAGTGATTCCCTTTGAAATGATCCCATTCCCTTTGAAAAATTGTTAGAACTTTTGGATCTTTGAATCACAGTATTTTTAGAAACCGACCCAACGCTATAATAAAACAATTGTAAAACCGTAATTTTTGAACTGAAGTGCCTTTCCTGAACGAACAGTATGGAACAAAACAGTAGGCAAGCAGTACACCATTGCAGCTTGTGTCCTATGCTATTGAAGGCCAAGCAAACGAAAAAACCTAAAACTACAGATCTTGGTGTAGAAACCTCCAGCTCAGGCATAGATCAGACGAGTTCACAGAGCACTCTAGTGGTATCTGGTCAAAGAGTTCAGATGGAGAAGGTTGAAATACGAAATCAGTTAGTGGGTGTGCGGGAGTTTAAGGATCTTTTTCGATTCTGGTTGTCACTTACATTACACAGAAGGCTGCAAAGATGCTAAAGCTGATATATGGTACTGCTGAGTACATTTCAGTGATCACGTTTTGAAACAGCAAGGACAATCAATTCCTTTAGCTTGGAATTTGATATGGTTTCTAAAGGAGGACCAATTATTCATGTCAGTGCTAATGTGGTGCCAGAAATAACAGGATTAATTGATCAAGCTCCACTTCAGCTGAACGATTTTATACAGCAGAATATTCCACTTGCTGTTGATGACTTCAGTGGAAGCGGATGTGGATATCACGCATGTGTGGATATTTTGATCGGCAACGACTATTGGAACCGGAACGTTTGGAACTGAAAGAGGTTTGTACCTATTGGGTTCAAATTTGGGATGGATTTTGGCAGGCAGATTTGATGACAGCTTGGATGATTCATTTCGGCTGCCAAAGCCCCATATGCTGACTCTGCATAGGCCTGAACTCTATGGTCGACTCTCATCATAATTCCAATGATATTTTGAAAAACTTCTGGGAGCAAGAAATTAGTTACATCATTCGTTGCTTCTGCAACCCGGAAACTACGATAATTTGCGAAAGACACATCCGAGTAAGTTTATGTTGTCCGGAGTGTTACTCAGGAAGTCATTACGTACTTAGCCCAAGAAAGAATTCGTTGAAATTTAATTCCTTGGATGAAAGGGTTTTACGAACATTTAGTTGGCTTAGCTAAAGGAGCCCTAGATTGGGAAAACCTTGCTTACGCAGGAACAGCTGGAATATACCGAATGATAAACGAAAGAAAGAAGGATGTCACTACAGCACCTCCGACCCGAAATATTCGGGCCTGAAGTGTAGATCGAACCCACAGCCTTTGGCGATCTAGTCCAACGCTCTACCGTTTGAGAAACCCAGACACAATTGAAGCAAGCTGAATTCGTTCCCAAAGTGTAGTGACACGTTTTTAACTGCCATATAGCATTGCCAAAGACATAGAAACCTTATTTACTGAAATCCAGGCGAAGAGTAATTCTAGCCCGTGATCACGCTTGTGTGAACTGATAGTGATTCCAGTCGACCAGTTGACTTCTTATCAGTCAAGCCGGACATCGGATCACCAACTTTGTTGTGGGATACAGATGAAGACTATGTTCCCTTTGCTTTTTCTTCAAAATCCCTAGTCCAAACGTGGAAGAAAGGAATGAAACAGCTTTGCAGAGATCAATAATTAACAAGCCTTCGGCAACGATATGAAGTAAAACTTCGCCAGGGCAGAAAGCTGTACTCAGCGTTCCCCAAAACTGGATATGTGGCCTTAATCAAAGATGATCTTCTTCTGGAATCTTGGAGGCTTGGACGCATAGATGACCACGAATGCCCTAACGAAGAAGTAGAAGAAACAGACAGAGACGCGGGCAGGCACTGACATCAGTGCTCCGAAGAACACTGATGAAGAAAAAAAGATAAACCACCAAATACTCAATCGCAGTCGTCGGAAGACAACGAAGTGCACCTATCAAAGCTAGAATCAAAGCTATCAAAGCCATTAAAGCACAACTGACTACTGACATTGAGTCAGAAGATATTTCGTCGGCGAGGAATATAGCGAGCGAGTTTCCATAAATAAATTTCCTGAACATTCTGCAACATTCATGAACATTTCACAGATCGATGTTCGATTAAGATTCTAGAACTTTCCAGAACGTTCTAGCACATTCTATGAAGACTATGTAAAGAGACTGTAAAAAGAATTTTATTAGGGACTTTAGTCGAGTTGGTTATGGTTGACCTTACTTACAGTTTATTTTACTGCATGCTACAGTATCAGTTTATGTCTTATTTTCTGAGTTACATTATTAAAGTTCATTTTGCATACATTATTAAAGTTTACTTTGCATTCAGTTTCCATTCCTCATTTCTGTGGTCGCATTCACCACAATCCATCTCCAAACCAATAAACACACCAAAAGTTGTGCATTAAGTCCTGTTCTGAACAGGCAATTCTGTGCCGGGTCTTAGCCAGCGTAATGAGCAAACAAGGACAAGCCTAGTGGATGAAGATATGAATGTTAGTAGTAGTACACGTGACTACTACGTAGTCTGGGAAGCAGACGGGTTCCCAAACTAAGAAGAAAGGGAATTTTATGAGAAAAGGTTTAAGGAGACCAATTTTTGGGCATCTTTTGGAGGGCTAAAGTTGCGAAATAAACGCCTCTTAATCTTGGAGCTAATTAGTCAGGTTGGGAGAGGATTTCCATGCGAATGAGCCCAAATCAGATTTTCGATAAAAATTAACTAACTATTATACAATTAACGTCAATTAAGCCTAATTAACAGTAATTAACATGAAATATTTACGTTTAGCATCAAATATCCTGGAATCGTTTTCGTTCGCAACTATGGGCTATTGGGCTTCTGGATTAGCAGGGAATAAAGGGGGGGGTGCTATCTAAGACCACGGAAGAATAACGACTAAGGGGGAAAGGGAAGTACTTATTTCTGACCCAGGAAGAGTAACGAACGACTCTTCTATGACACCTTTATTACCTAATTATTCCTCATTCCTTGCATTCGCTAATATTTGGGCTGATTGAGTTAATACTAATTATCGATTCTATTTCTGTTGGAATCCAAAAATATGTCCCTATTTTGGACGATTAAATGCTCCAAATAGACTGGCAACTCTGGTAATCGTGTAACAAGAAATTTACACAACAATTACTTGACCTTCAATAAAAGGGAATAAAATTCACAGATAGCAGTGCTTTATGAGATCACAAAATTTGGCATTTCCACTGTAGAGAACACTGCATAATAAAGCTGACTTTCCAAAATTTTTAGAGTTAATTTTGATTTTACATTAGATTTAGCTTCTGTATTTTTTGCTCCAATAGTTCAGACCAGTTGTTCAGCTAATTTAATAGTGTTTGTTTGCAGCTGCCTGGTGGGATCGGTACCTGAAATATCACGAAAATCCAGCATTGAAAGGTTGGGCAAACAGAACAAGGTCATATAATTTTACGCCAAGGGCTGGAGACATTATAATTGCGGGTCCAATGAAAACTGGGAGTACGTGGTTACAACAAATTACCAACAGCATTCGAGTCAAAGGTCAAGTTGAAACTAGGGTGAGAAGTTCCAGATGTTTAATCAATTCATGGATACATTTATGTGTTACTTCAGTTTGCTGAGTAACATAGACATCATCTTGAATCCTAACACTTATTTTGTGAAGCTCAACGCACTGCCTGACATGTGTGCTGGTGAAACGTTACACTTAACTCGTCATTGCCACTATCATTTCTTGAAATTGAACAACATTATTTAGTATGAAGTTAATCAGTTTAGAGTACCTGTTGGAACAATATGACGACAAAATCCAGTCAATTTCATTTTATACTGAGAAAACTTGACAGCAATGGCGCTCAATGTCTGCTGCAGCGGCACTTGAGTTTACTTGAACGTCACAGTTGAGTTTTCACAGCGACACCCTTAACGTTTGCTCAGCAGCTATGAGGTATTCTGCAACGGAACTTGCAAGAAAAGAAATGGCTACGTCCCTTTCAAAAATGTTTTCTGTACTGAAGTAGGCTGTGACTACTTTTCGATGCTTGCAGCTCGCTTATTTTAGAGTTGTATAGATCAAGTCCAGAACAAGGAATCGCATAAAACTAGTTCAGTGAGGCTCAGACCTCACAAAACCCGTTCTGTGATGCCATTTCTCACAAAACTAGTTTTTAAGAGATCACTTTTCTCACTAAACCCGAAATGATTCCAAACTCAATATTATATTGTTATTTAGAATTTGATTCATCTATCCCAGATTTTAAGTGAAAGATTTCCAAAAAATACGTTCTATTTAAGCTTAAGTTAGTTTACTGTTTTCTCTGAAAATTTAGGAAATGAGCAAGTAGAAGACATTTATGGCATAAGGTTTCAACGGAATAGACAGGATTTATCACCACTTAGTCAACTCCAAGCTTGCCAGCTTTCGGTTTGTCAAGCCTCTAGTTAGTCAACTCAAATCTCTAAAATTAGAGAGACCTAACAAAAAGCTTACAGCAGTTAGCTCACGATAAGCTTACACCTTAGCTTCTACACAGCTAACGAACTGTGAATCAATAAACGGATTTAGATTCGTGCTCGGTTTCCCAAAAAACTGTATGCCAGTTTTCCAAAAAAACGGGGATAAAAAATTTGGTATTCCCTTGGTCCCCGCTTACTAAACTTCTAAGTTAATATTTTAAAATGTTTAAACTCTTTAAAATTTTGAATTCATCAGCTTCCAGTATGTACCCTTACAAATTCTTAAATGCTGTTGTTAGAAACAATTAAAAGTTAGGGCCAGGAGGATAGCACAGGGGCCAGTTTCATAAAAAAACCTTCTCGAGTTCTCGAGATATCAAGTTCTCGAGTAGTCTGTTTTCAGTGACAACAACCTCTCCTGTATTAAAAATTATATGTAAAAATATCTACGGACAATTTTATTGTTGATTTGTTTAGAAAACTATGCAAATTATTTAAAGAAAAATTTACGAATTTAGATTTTCAACAATTCTCGAGTAGGTCTCGAGTTGGCAAAAATTTGTCTGGTCGCAATCTACCAGAGAACTTTACCACAGAACTCGAGAACGTTTTCAGCGTGACTTTCAGTGCGACTTCCGGATCTCGAAAACTTCCAACGTAGTTTAGCTTGACTCGAGAACTCGAGAGCATTCTTATAAAACTGGCCAGGAGATATTATTAGTGTAGTCCCGAGTTAGTATTAGTCAACGTTTAGTTTAGCCAATAAAATACACAAAAAATGTAAACGTCTCTTAACCACATATTGCCTTGGATATATTAAGAAAGCACCATTTGAATTTTAAATTACGATTTATATATTTGAATTTTTAAATTTTGACCAAATATTCATTATATATTCAAATGTCTTATATGGATTAGAGTTAACTAACTAAAGAGTTAATAAACTGGGCAGTCACCTAGTTTGGCGCAAACCATATATATATCTACTCCGTTCAAACTTTCTAACTTTATTAATAATAAATTTTTTAAATTTTTGGAGATAAGATTAACTGAACCTAAAATTGAATATAACTTGAAACGTTGAAAAGCTGTCAGTTAATATCTGGAATTCGTGCAATAATAGGACATCAATCAACTTTTTAAATGGCAATATACTACTGAGTTTGAAATAATTTTGTGAGGAAATTGGCCTGTCGAAACCAGTTTCGTGAGAAACCGCATTACAGAAACGGTTTTGTTAGGTTTTAGGTGCATGTTCTGGTTTGGGACGCGACATGTACAACATTGCACCATGCGTCTATCCTAACCAGTTAACTTAAAAATATCATATGTATATATTGAAAACTTTATATGTATATATATTCATATATATATATATATATATATATATATTTCCTTCAGGAGATCTACGAGGACACATGGTCCCTACCAATGTGGTACCAAAACTCAAACTTTGATTTCAATGCGGATCAGATCAGCAGTCCACGGATCTTTAAATCCCACGAACAGTGGCAATACATTCCTAAAGGTATGAAAATGTACTGACTAGCTTCAGTTCATTCTAGTACATGTTACTGGAAAATAAATTAATCGGGCATATATGTATGTTCACTGGCAAATTGAGAATTGCCCAGTTAATGGGGAACACAACTATAGCTCCCTGAGTTCTCGCTATCTGCTGAATCTAAAACTGTCTAGATTGTCTTTTGCCCAAAGACATAGTCTGCCAATCTTCTCTAATTGATACGCTTAACATAAGGCGTAGAGTTAGTTATATTTTCACGGGCTAAGAAACTGGAATCAATGTAATTGCTATCTGCAGGTGATTTACACAAGCTTTACTTCTAAGCTCAGCTTCAGAATGACTAGACTCAAGAATTTGGTATTAGCAATCGACATATTCTGTGCAGTGTGCTATGTTCGACATCTGCCACTTCCTACAAATTGACGCCTTCCTCACCAACCACTCACCCCAACTTGTGGGGGGACAACGTACCACAATAAGCAACATTGTAATTCTCTCAATTCTTGTAATCTGCCCGGGCCAGAGCTTAAACTACATGCGTTAATTAATTTATCTTTTTTAAGGAATTCGGGAAAATAAGTAGCCTTTATTTTGGTTTAACTTTTTACGTACCAAACGGGAAACATTTCTCGCTTTCTTTTCGAAGCACCTTTACACAATGCAATAATGATTAAAGATTTGTGGTAAATCCCAATGGATAATCGTGTTCCCACTACCATGTTCCTCCGTTTGGGTGGTTATCTTGGATAAAGGTTCAATAGAAATAAATTTTTGTGGAATTTGACGTTTCGGTAAACGGGTGAAAATTTCCACGGAAAGTGTTAAAACCGAAAATTAAATCTTGGTACTGCTGACTATTAGCTTGGTGGAAAGCTTTGGCAGAGTGAGAAGTCGAATAGTTTTGACTGGAGTATATATTCGATTTAATCTGATCATCCACTAACGTCAAAATTGCAAGTTGTGTTTTCATCATGATTATGTAATGTAAGTTGATTGTGTAATCGTCAGTTGTGTTGTTGCAGCGGATGGAGTGAAGTACATTTATATCACCAGGGATCCTCTTGATATAGGGAATTCCCTAATGCACTATGTGCTTGCAGCATACGGACGACGATCCACGGATATGACGCTTCCATGTGCATGCAGACTTGCCTTCGGCAAAGCCTACAATTTCATGATTGATTCCGGCAAGCACTTGTTTACCTGGTCCTCTCAATTTGACAGTAAAGACACTCTTTTTGTATTTTATGAAGACCTCAAAGAAAACCTGCCACGGTCTGTGGAAAAAATTGCCAAATTTATGAGCATTTCATTGACACGTGAGGAGCTGGATAAAGTGGTATATTACTCTTCATATGAGTACATGAAAGAAAACAAGGAGAAGTTTCGTATTTTGCATGCTATTCAAACAATTGCCCCGGATGATACTAACTGGGCGAAAGATGCTGATGTCACTCTGGTCCGAGCTGGCGTATCTGGTCATGGGGAACGTAATTTGTCATTCCCTATTAAATACTACCTTCTATTTATGTACAACAACTTTTTAATGCCAGCCTTTGGTTGCAAAAACTATTCTGACTTTAGAGCTAAACATTCATTTTTGATCGAATAATCCACACATGAATGAGACAAAATGAGCTGCGTGCGCCTAAACTAACGAATACAATAGTGTAGATTAGATTATTTTATCGCTTAGTGTTAATTGGTTGTGTGCTTTAACCCGATGCGTTAACTAGTTGTGTGTTAATACTCAGAGACGCCTTCAGTGTATGATACTGGATGACAACAACATGCAGCGTGCACACAAATTACTGAGATGTACGTTGTAGAGTGCACAAAATCTACTGCGCAGGGAACTCGTGCACCCGGAGTTTTACAGGTATCCGTGCCTTCAACTACTTAGTGTACGCTGATCCGTGCTACAACCTATACGTAAAGAAAATTTTTCTCGATTACACATCTAGTGACTGTGTGGATTTATATTTAAGTGTTTTCGAATGGTCCTTACTGTATTTAGAATAAACGACAGAGTACACCTGTGGCTAAATTTGTCCAACATTATTAGTTTAGTTATCGTGGGTTGTACTATATTCAAACTATTGTACTGACAACTGGCTGATGTATTAGCCAATAAGAATATATTGTCTAATATTGCATTGTCGAAGTCGAACCGCATTGTCGAAGTCTGACTAATTTATTTAAATTTAAATTTTACAACTTTGCATTGAGTTGTTTCGCAACTGGAGATGTTTTGGCTCAAACCAAGAAAACTGTCCCTCCACAATAGTGCGAATTCTCATCCTGCCAAAATCACGCGAATCCATTGGATAGTTTTTGAGAAATCGATGTTTAAAACAAAATAATCGCAGTTTTGACAAAATGGTTTTTCGGCCAAATCTCTAGCTTAGGGCAACAAACTCCGGCTAATAGGCATTGATAAAATGTGCAATGAGACTGTGTATCGATCGAGTATAAATAAACCAAAATTGTCCGTACGATTTGGTAGTAATTTTGAAAAAACTGACTTTATCGAAAAGAGCCATTTTTCGACCCCAAAATTAATTTTTTGCTTACACTGGCGTAACCACTAGAGATAGCTCAAAAGTTGTAAAAGCAAAAATGTTCATTTTTGTGCCCTCTTTCCAGCCATACCAACCAATCTGGTGTCTCGACTATGTGCTGAGAGAATAATGGCAAAAGCCAAAAATTTCCTATCTTTGCACCTAAAAATTCGGGACTGGTCCCAGCATTTTAAAGAGCACCGAAATAGTATATTTTGAAAGTTTCATCCACTTTCATAAAGAATTAAAGCCTATAGGGTCAAATTTACACAAAGCGATACTAGCACCTTACGTGACCATCTGTGAGATTAACTCCAAGTGGTAGTGGTTTTTCTAAATCGTTTCTAAATTCCGTACCCAAAACTTCTGGCATAAGTCGGATGATCGGGAGGTACTCGATGGTGTACTCATTACCTGCACGTCACTATATAAAGTTCCCAAGGTCGTACCTTTGTAAATCTTCACTTCCTTTGAGCAGAGATAACACACTGCCACTGAGACAAATCCATTCGTGGTCTCGAGAACAAATCTTACTGTAAACGCCGTGTTGACTGCGTCTAGTCTATTGGAAGCCTTCTTTGAAATGGGGGACTTCTTTGAAACCTCTAGCTGCCCTTCCCTGTTAGGGTAGGTTTTTCTCGTTTCCCTCGATGGTTCTTGTGTTACAGATATTTCCTCTATAATTTCTATTATACCTACATCTTCCTCGACTTCTACAGTATTCATTTCGCGTCACAGGACAATTACGAACAAAATGGTGAGCACTACTACTATTATATTAAACAACCAGATCGCCGCTGTGCATCAATCTTACTCGTACCTTGCTGGGTTGAGAGCCTTGATGTTAGACCTTCCAGTAGAGATAAGGATTTTAGCTCGCGGCTCGGCTCGGCTCGGCTCGTGAGCCGAGCCGAGCCGAGCCGGAAAATTCCGGCTCGTCCTCATCTCTACCTTCCAGTAAGCCCCGCACAGACTTAACCGACTCCTCCAGCAATGACATACGCTTCGCCAGGTCTGTTCCAGGTTGGTGGTTGCGGGTACAGGAATCGCTGAGTCAGCGTTCACATACATAGTGGAGACTGCAGCTAGCCCCGCATTCAGTGTCTGCGATCTGATGGTGCCTCGACCTGTTGAGCTTCCCTAACGGCATCGGCCAGTTTCTGCAACTGCCACGCCAAGTCAGCAATAGATTCATTAGGTCGCTGTTGACAGGCCGTCAGTCTAAACAGCGCCATTATTTCAGCCTCTTTATCTTCCAAGAGGGAGAGAAGGTGGGCTTTAAGTTGTCCATAGTTAAGTTTTACTGCAGGATCAAGGTCGAGGTATTTCTTACGTGGTTGTTCCCGAAGGAGCACTGGGACCATCTTAACCTTCTGATCATCGTCGTAGCCTTTGGCATCTGACATAAATTCAAACGTTACAAACCAGTTCCTAATGCTCTCGCCTGGCTTGCCTGAAAGCAGGGGAACTACGTCTTTAGGTAGAGAGCCTCCAGTCGGTCCTGGCATAATTGGTTGCAGTTGGAGGTTTTGTTGTTGGTATGTCCAATTGAGGCTTGGAGTTGCCGTAATGGATTTAGAGGATCGGCGCGCTGAAGGGCGGTCAGGAACTTAGGATCGTAGGTTCGTAAACTGGACTTAAGTTGCTGTAAGTCTCTGGACACACCTTCAATGTGATCCGTAAACCCTGCTTTTATCCCAGACAATTGGGTCTGAAACCCTGTTGAAGTTTGGCTAAAGCCCCGAACTTGAAGTCGATCCTGCTGAATTTGTTGTTCTTGTACAGATAAGTGTTGTTGCAAGCTGTCCAATGAGGAACGTCTGTGGGGGTCTTCGAACGAGACTGGCGTCGACTGCTAGATCCTTCTGCAGCCGTTTGTTTGGCAGTTTTTCACCGTGAGGTCGAGGATGCGGGTTCGCTCATACAGCGGTGCACGTGTATCCCACCGTTGCCACCATACGTGTGCTTGGGGGGTTTGGGGGGGGGGTTTCACCCCCCCCCAGACCTGAGCTCACCCCCCCAGAGGGGTCCCTCACCCCCCCAGAATTCGGATTTTTCCGGTAAAAAACCGGAAAAATCCGGTTTTTCGGCGGCCTTCGGTCGCCCTTCACCCCCCCAGAACTTCCCCTCCTGCACATGTCTGGTTGCCACCAAATGTAACGTGGCACATGGAATTTAATGAGTATTACAGAGTAGCATCAAACTTCTGTCAAAAGCAGTCTTTATTTTGTATTCGGTAACAGCCTCATCATGAGGATAAATGTAAATGCTAACATATACAGGTCATACAAACGTCGACAAGAGGAAAGGCGAATGCGTTGCAGTTCAAAGCTGGTAAAAACAACGTCGCGTCTCAACTAGAACTGAATTATTTAGGGTTTGCAACACTCTTTTATATGTTTCGGTGTGACGAGAATGTAATGAAAGGACCCTTGTAAGTAGGTTGAAAATGTATTAAAATTTTAATATGAAAATGTTTTAAGGCGGTGAGACATCAATTTTGAGCCTTCATTACTCATTTACTACTTAGAGTTAGTTCCTAACTTAGGAAGCCATTTTTGTACCAAAATGGAGCCTAACATTTACTCTTTTTAATGAATACAGTGAACGTAACTTTAGTTCTTGGAAATTATTTTACTGCATTTTCGAAGTAATTTAATTTTCCAGATTTTTGCCGACTAAAGCAAATTTTTTCGTGAGGCATCGCCCATATAATTAGATTCCACTATCAAATAGCTGGGGACCCTTTTCTAATTATTATGAAACCGCTCTTCGTTATAAAGAATTTAACTAAAGTGTATGCGTAACCTGGATTTTGCCTACTTTTTCCAACTTTGGCAAGCAACCACTTTAGCTCGAATGCAGCAATCGGGGCAACTAAAGAGGGTCCCTGGGTATTTTGTGTAAAACACATCTAGTAAGTGACAACCCTCTAGCTTCCATGGTAAATGCTCCATAATCGCAGGAACAAATTCAGTCTTGTTTTGTCTTGCTTAGCTCACGATATGGCTGATTATTTGATTTCTGCAAAAATGACAAGTTTTCAACGCCAAAATAAGAAAATCAGCTATATCTCACTATAGAGAGAAGCTAGAATGGTACTTCGAAAAGCAAAAATGTAGAGCTCAACAAGATCTTTCGATTGAGTATAGTTATAGCTAGGCAGCTGCTGTCTAATTGTCAAAAATCGGAAAATGCTGCGCTGAACGTAGACGTCGAATTTTTGAAGCGGGATTGCGCTTAGGGTGTTAGAATGCTAAAAGAACTTATTTTAGAAAGTTTCATCAAGTTTCATCTTGATTTGAACCGTCAACCAATAATATGTGCCCAAAACGAGGACTGCCTTTTCATGCGCCACTCGGTCCAACGTCCCTTATAGGAAATAAGAGTGATAAATAACGTTTTCATATATGGAAAGATAACCCTAATAACAGGAAGAACGTAATAGATAAATTATGAAAGACACTGATAAAGAAAGAAGGAAAGAGTTAAAGTCTTTATGGAAATAACAAATATTTCTGTAAGTGTACGGAGAATGCTGCATACGGGTATGTAGGAAAAGTACACATAAGTTTATGAAGAAAGTTAAGAGCACACTGAAAGGCAGTATGAGTAGTTGCAAATTACAACTGAACAGTAGAAGCAGTTGTTTTTGTCTTGTTTCAAGTCAATAGAGAGAAGCAAGATGACGATGTTGCTTTAATTCAAATGATTTTGCCTTTGTGTGTTTGCTGTTCCGGTCTACTGTGAGCCTAGTTATGGAAATGAACACGAGACAATAGCTTTATTTATAGAAAATAAACAAAGATAACAATGCAAAACAAAGGAATGACTATGTATTTTTTCTGCTTTTCACTGTCACTGTCTTCTGTGCTTTCTGTAGGACTCTTGGTTGTTGGCTCTGAAAAACAGAAAAAGAATACGACAACATTAGAAAATCAACAGAGGGGGGACCTTTTCTACATATTGGGGTGACGACACATCAAACGTTCCAGAGACAGTCTGCAGGCGAGACAGTGTGGCACATGAATGTATCAATGTGAAGAAAACAAGGAAGTAGAAAGATACCTTATACAGCTACAGTTCTACAGGCGGGACGATGTAACACATGAATGTGTCAAAGCGAAGCAAACAAGGGCGCAGAGACACCTTATAATGGGTTCACAGCTGCAGTTCTACAGGCGGGAGTGTGTGACACATGGTGTCAAAGCGAAGCAAACAAGGACGCAGAGACACCTTATAAGGGGCCCTACAGCTACAGTTCTACAGGCGAGACTGTGTGGCACATGAATGCGTCTATGTGAAGCAACATGTACGTAGAAATACCTTAATGGGCTCTACAGCTACAGTTCTGCAGGCGAGACAGTGTGACACATGCATGCGTTTATGCGAAGCAACATGTACGCAGAGATACCTTATAATGGGTCATACAGATACAGTTCTACAGGCGAGACTGTGTGACACATGAATGGGTCGATGCGAAGAATACTACGAATTATTTCATATGTGTGATCCCTCTCCTTTTGGACCTGGTTGTCACGTGGGCTCCCATGCGCGCATACCCTGAATCTGCTGTCTCCAATTGTTATAGTGGGATCTGCCTGGCTGACGCGTCGGAACAGATAGAGACCTGAAAGACAAGACAAGTTAAACAATTATTACTTATACATGCAAGCAGTAGAAACAGGAGGAATAGTATTCCAATCCAAAATTGTCAAATCGTAGCGTAATGCCGTCAACTTTGCCGACTGTACAAATGGTGAGCATCTTACTAGCACTAGGTGCCCAAAAATGAGTGAAAAACAAAGCATATAGGAGGAAACAAAAACGTGGGGAGTGACCACTCACTAGATACACGTTTGAGAGGGAGGGCAGCCGTTAGCGTACAGAGCATGTACCTGTCGCTGATAGTAGAGAGACAGTCAGTTGTCAAACTTTTCTAACATATGTGACTAGCCTTGAACAATACTTAAACAATTTACCCAACAATACCTCCACCATGTCTGTCTGATGTTAGGCTAAATTTACCTTCTTCGCACTTTCGTTTGGACGGATTCTCGTCACGTTTCGAGTTTTGATTCTCGTCCTACCAACTGTAGAGCTGGCCCCGCTGAAAATACAGATGGCAACGGGATGGCAGTCGTTCAGGCTGGGGTCAGCACAAATGTGAGTTTCTAAATAGTATGGGAAGGTGTCAAAAATAGAACTGCATAGAGAAAATGTATATTCTTAAACAGACCAGTTAGTTGCTTAATATTCAGTGAGCTTATAATCTAAATATTAGTTCAGGGATATTTTCCCGAATTCAGAAGGATTATGATATGTTGAAAGTTTTGAGGGGACGGATGATTCGACCGTTTACGATGTGTTTTGTGGCTAATTATGCGCTAAGTTTTGCACAGATACAGTATGATCTGTCGATACATTTTTATTTCAATTCCAGTTAGTTGTTGTTGTGAGAGGGGTCCTTCAACCCCCGCAGAATCTGGTTTTTCCAGTTTTATTGGAATTAAAACCGAAAAAAATTCGGATTTTCTGCGGCCGAAACACTCCCCCCCCCACAACTCCCTCTTCTGGACATGTCTGCTACCCACATGCAAAATTTCAGCCAGATCGTCCCAGCCAGTATCGAAAATGGGGGACACGAAATGTTTTACCATAATAAGAAGAAAAACAGAAAGTGCAGAAACCTAATAATTATTAGTATTTCATCGTTAAATTAAATTACTGCAGATAATGATTATACAGTGCACGAATGGAACTGTACTCCAGTATCAATTAAGTAAAAGTAAATTTTAATACAATAAATTACATACTTGGCAGGGACGCCCAGGAAAGCATCCGAAGCATCTTTGTAACCTGGCTGACATCTACAGGTGTATCCTTCACCAAACTTGTAGTATCTGACCGCATTGGCGTCGCAGTAGTCTAGATTCGCATCCAGACATAGATTGATATCTGCAAGTTAAATTAAAAAGCAAATTAAGGAAAAAATACAGAAAATGTACGCAATAAACAGATGAATATAGCTAAAGTAAACAATCGGCAGAGCGTTGTTCTTGTTAACCAAGGGTTACTTAACCAAGTTATGCGTTCGATCCACCGTGTTGCCCGAAATGTTCGGGTCACAAATGGTGTAGTGACAAACCTTTGGCTTTGTTCTCACTATTACTTAACTACCTAGGTTGAGTTAGTTTGGCAAACACCAATAACCAGATAGGGGTTGTATTCCGTGGGAATTTTATTAGTAAATCTTATGGTTATTTTTCTTTAAACTGCATTATAGTTTCGACAATTTTTCAATGAACATTAATAAATCAATGACAGGCGTCATCTCCGTTACACCTAATGGCTTGTGGCGGGAGCTCACGTACCTGTCCAGGTCCGTTCGGTTGGTAGAAAATTGACCAGGTAGTGTTACTCCGGGCTTGATCATAATGGCGGTCAGCCAACGCCGCGCAAGCAGAGAAAAACTATGCCTCCGTTTTGCCCCCTCTTGTCTTGGAGACTTCGTTGAAGTTGGATGTTTGCGCCGATACTTGCGGTCGACGATGAACTGAGCAAACTGCCTTTCTGCTGTAGATGTTCTAAAACAAAGCAAAAGGGCGAACATAAAATAGAAATAACATGCAGTTGTTACAGAGAGCAGGAAAAAAGCAGAAACATACTTGTTCCAATGCGTGCTGACCGCCATTATGATCAAAGTTTGCTTTAAACAGAGCGAAAAGACGTGAAAAAAGCTGAGCTATGTATTAGTTATCTTGAGGAAAGATATGACTGGATTGTTATTCGAAGTAGAATTGACTTTAGCCAGTGCGCTATTGCTGCTTTTGACGACGTCAAGTTTGACCGACAACCTAACTGTAATGAAGTTGCTTTGATCTGAATTAAAAGTCGCTTTTGCCTTTGTCCTGGTTCAGCCTAGTTGGTTAAGGCTCTGTAGCAACTTAATCCTTTACACGGAGGGTCAGCGCGTCTGCTGGGATTAGCAAACTTAGACACAGGATGCCCAAAAGGTGGTTTGTCCAGAAATGGGTATCCTTGTAGCCAACCCGGATGGGGTCCTGGATGTGAGTTCGTTTAATGGGTAGGGATAGTGAATGGGAGACAAGCGGGGTCGATGCCTGTCTTTCTTGAGACTGGATTAGTATCAGTTCACAACAGTGAGTTCCGATACGTATCTTGATAGACTGATCAAGATATGCGACTGAAAAGTTCTTCTTGACTCCTTTGATGATCAGGGATTGGGATCTCAAACTCGAGATCCTTCACTTACTTGTACAGGGGAAAAGTTGATCCTGATCCAATGGCTTTATCCAATGTGCGTGTCCTAGGTCAAACACTTACTCAGGCACACTTAAATTTATTAAGAATTAATATAATTCCCAACAATTACAATGGTTAAATAACTAGGGTAATACAATTAACAATAATAGGGATATTGACAACGATACTATAGGTCACTCAAATGAGTATAGATTTAGACGCACAAATTACAGAATTACAGGGTTGCCAGAGTTGCCAGTTATACTTAAAACCTTTAGTTACTATTTTGGTTGAGGGACGAGACTTTAGACTTCGACTCTTTGCTATTACTTCTTCTTCTTCTTCTTCCTTTGTACTATTAGACTCCTAGTCTTAACTGTTATACTCTACTGCTAAACTCTGTGTTTTCCCTATATGCTGGTGTTCGTGTAGTCTATCTCTTTATCAGTCCTTTAGAACAAGGATGACACTGTTAATGATAATAATGATAATAATAATATTAATAATAATATTAATAATAGCAACTAATCGGTACACACAAATTCCGGTCCTTGGGTGAGCCCAAGAATGCTGTTCCAATCTCCTATAGCGGAGCACACAGCGCACTGTTCCCGGATGCTATTCGGAAAGCCTGAGGGGTCTAATGCAGGGGACGGTCTGGTTGGGAGGATGCCTGGTACGGTTATATAAATTTCAACAATCAATTAATTTAAATTATTAATTTATGTTCTCTTTAGGTCTTCCTGATCTGTCTTCCGTCTAGTCCTTACTATCCGACAGCTTCAAAACAGGCCAATGGGGAATTCCCAACCAAGTAGAGCAAGGAGAGCGAAAGCAGAGATCATCTTTTTGAATTTCACAAATTTTCCGATAAGCAGATAAAAGTTCTCAATCAGGTTTTGGTTTTAGATCCCGTATTCAATTCCGGTGCTCTTCACAATCTGCCTCTGCCTTAACAGTTCCACAAAAGTTCTATCCGATCCTAAATGTACCTTTTCTAACCAAATATGATCCAATTCACTGTCTACTGTAAGTGTCCTTTCTCCGGACTGAATATCAGCAATATGCCCAAAATTAAGTACCAAAGTCTCTGAATACCAACTATCTGGACTTGATTCCGGCAGGATCGATGTGACTTCCGCACCTGAATCAAATGGGTTAAAACCCATTAGTTACACAATTATGGTGCGGGATTCGAACCCAGCAACCATTACTCACTTTCTGGCTTTCTGAGATCAAAACTGAACTTGCGAAATTCAAATTTGTCAAAAAGGTTAATTTTCTGACGTTTTCGATGCAGAATTGGAAGATTCGAACGTTACATTAATGTTCTGGAAACATTTTAACAAAAAATGCAGTTTTTTGAGCAATTTCCTGCAATTCCATGCAGGAAATTGCGATTAAGACGTGGTTTTACTTCGTACATTCCGTTTTTGCACAGTTCCAGGTTGGAACACCAAGATGAAAGTGGATCCGTAATTTACAGTAACCTGACACTAACCAGATAATTTGTGGTTATTCTTATACCTGCACAACATAATTACACAATTTTGATAATAACCTCAAAATATTTGGGGCCCTTCTCTGGCCCCAAGAGTTCAGGGCAGTAACAACTCCCTGTTAACAAAGCATTACATAACTCGAAACCCAAAATAGCAAAAAGGTCGAAAAGTTAGTTTGATTAGAAGATGGTTCGTTTTACCCTATCTATATTTCTTACGTAATTATTTGTAGTCTTCTTTATTTCAGGTGTACAATTAAGTAGTATACTATATTACACGAGATTTCTGATTTCCTGATGTCCATTATTGCCATTTGCAAACAGTTGAAGTACTTGGATTAATACTGAATGTGAACACTTATACGGTTGATTTTTCAGCCGTACTAACTATTAAGTAACCTGGTTTTGTTACTTCCGTCCTTAAACGTGGTGCAAATATGAAACTGCACCTATTTACGGTTGTGGTCATTATTACAGGCTAAATACGAACTAAACTAGCTGAAACAGACTAGAAATGGCAATAATGGCTTTTACTTATTCCATAAATAAAACACTAGTATATCTAACTAAAAATTACGGCAATACGAACCTTACGTAATATCACTATATTTCTTTCAAATGACAGGTCCGCATCAGTAGTCATTATTAAGGACTGTCTACGAACAGGACTTAACCTAGCTAATTGGTACTGGCGATAAAAACGTCTGTTTCGTTTGGAAATAAACTGACAGTATGCATAGCCGATGAACATTGTATTTCTGAGTACCGGAACTATTTGGTGTAAAACGCGTTGATTAATGCAAAAAATGACAATTTATATAATCCTTTTTTATGCGATTCGTCCGCACTCTTAGTACAGAGTGGCTTACGCGGACGAATCGAGGATATCCCAGTATGGACTGCCACGGACCTAATACGGGGTCCTTATAACCTTAGATCCTAATGTTCATACCTCAGTTGCGTATTTCCTACTATAACCTAAAACCTAAATCGCTTACGTAATTCTGCATTCACAAACTTTCAGACATGCATACAAACTTGGTTGTCATAAACTACATTACCTTCCATTATTTTCCAGCTTACTAACTAAATCCTGATGTAATTTTGATACTTCACACACACCACGCGTACTAACAGTCGTTACACACTTGGTCACTTTCTTTCGGCAATTCCAGTCTATTATGCAAACCGCAATACTCACACAGATCCTAAACAACCTAATATTTAACTACGTACTCTTATTTACTAGCTAGACAATCTTTCAACAGCATTTACACAAACATTTGTACTATTAATTAATAAACATTTATACTGCACTTATACATCATTTAGACTAAAATAACTCATGTCAAACCCCGAGTGTACTTGATCACGCAAGTTATAAACATACCTTTATCCTGCTTAATATCTGAGTTCTCGTTTACTCGACAATGCTCGCAACCTTCGTCGAACAGAAGGAATTTCCGCGAGTTACTGCACACATACAATTACATAAGTTCACACAAAAATCATTCGTACACTCATACACACGCAATCATACTATTTCTTGACTAATTGTTACTTAACTATCTCTGGTTACTAGGCTAATTACAACTACAAGTCAGCAAAACCTAACATCAACCATGACTAATACTATAGGTTTCCTAGCTACGATTTAAATTATGACCTAACAATGTTATTTAGAAAATTTTAGTGATTTTTGTGAATATTTTGGTGCGAGTTTTAATGTTTTAAAACTCGACTTTTAGCGCGGAAGTTTGGGAAGTTTGTAATACTTTGGGAAGAAATTTTGTGAATTTGATGAAAGCCATGTGAGTAATGATTGCCAAGCAATCATTACTACAGAAACAACTACAACACATTATTAATATTTCCACATAAAAGAATGAGCAGGGAAGCCGGTCATTCCCTTTTAAAACTTCTTAATAATTAATTTAAAATAAAACAACTCATAGCTTTTAGCATTCGAATCAAACGCCCTGGATTTTTAAGACCTATTAATTTGGAACCGGCCTAAAGCTGAAATAAACGACATAATACAGAACAATAAAATTTCTGGATTAACTGCGCCTGGATTAACAATATGGCCGGCAACTCCTAGTTGCCGGCTGTGGGGAACAAGTCTTAAAACTAGCTCATATTCTTTTAAGGGTCATACTTTTGGAGACCCGCTAACTCATCTTAAGAAGGTGGGGTCCCCACTCATCTCTTCCCAAAAACTACAAAATACACTATTATTTCCTGGCCTCTAAAACCCTAATAAAAATTACAATTCCAGGGTCGGGGCTTGACCGAAAATTTGCATAAAATTTAACATGAAAATAAGAGAGCTAGGCCATTCTCAAGACCCCCATCGCACAGGAGGAGTTTACATGAGCTGCCTTTTTAACGAGAAATCATAAAAGTAAAAGTGAAATAATAAATAAGGGGCAAGACTCAAGACCTCCATCGAACAGGAGGGGTTTACATGAGCTGCCCCACAACAAGAAATCATAAAATAAAAACACGAGAATGAACTAAAATTGGCCTTGGGCCCACTCATGCTAGAAAACTGAAAATTGGCCAGAAGGCCTCGCATCAAACAGGGAAAAATTCAGCCCTTAGGCTCAAAAAAGGTACATAAAAAACATGGCCCGAAGGCCCATATAATATAGAAAAAATTGGCCGAAAGGCCCAAAAAGTACATGTATAAAAATTGACCCGAAGGCCCACAATAATAGAAAAATATGGCCAAAAAAGTGGCCTTAAAAACCCTAGGTTTTTATCCTCGTTTCGAATTTTGGCCGGGCATAGAAAACCCATTTGGCCCTCAGTTTGTGTGTGTTCGCTGGTGTTTTCTCTCACTTTCTTTTCTAGCCCGAAGGCTAGAAAAGTCCCTACTTTTTACCTTAACCGGGGAAAGGTACGCTGAATTCTCCGTGCCAAAACTCTGGCACACAGCGGAGAACGTACCGAGGGGAGGGGAAAAGCGACTGGTTTATGTCGCATCTCAACGAACACTGAACTTTTGGAAAAATTTTGGGACCGAGCTGACAGCTATCTGACAGCTCGGTGACAGGTCATTAAATCGGGTTGCGGCGGACTTTCCTTTTGTTTTTAAGGCAAAGCTTCTAGAAAGTTCTAGAACTTTCTAGAAGCTTGCCACCTTTTGCACGTGGGGCGCAGCGGCGGGCTGAGCCAGCTGGCCATCAGGGGTCGAAATTAATGAGATTTAGAAAATATTACCCCCCAACTGACCCATTTTTGATAAATTTCGGGTGCTGAAACTCGGCGAAACTTTGCGAAATTTTCTTTAACACATAAAGGTAACCAAAGGGAGAAATTGGTGAATTTTCTTAACTTTGTCGAATTATTACCATTTATATATAATTTTCTATAAATTAAAACTTACATCATCATAAACTACATACTTGCTTACGTATATCTAGCTACTTAGTTTAGTATTCATATTAATAATAAAGGGAATTAGCCCCCTCTAATTGGCATAACTTGGGCTGATATTACTATTATCTTTTCCTTTCTCTGTTGGCCTTGTCCTCGGCCAAAAGTTCAAGCGAGGACAACTGCTAGGCCCAAGAAGAAAGAGGCCTAGCAGTATAGAAAGGAAAAGAAAACAACACCTGACTGAGGTGTAGTCTAGGAGGTAGACAACCTCCTAGACAATAAAAAAGGAAAGGTTTGACTTAAGTCAAACCAAATAAAAAACGGCTTTTTAGAACACTCCTTTTTGGAGTGATAAGATTACGAAACAAAAAGTAATCTTATAAAAACATGTTTGCGTGTAACTTTCTTATTTTTGGGAGTTGAAAAGTCGGGTTTGCATTTTTGGAATCAGGATCAAATTCTCTTTCATATGAGCCCAAGTCATGTTTCGGACCAAAATTACGAAATTTAACCAATTATTAGCTAATTATTACTAATTAACACTTATTAACCCTATCTAACTACGTATCTAGCTATTCAGTACCTAATATTGAACCATCTTCTACCAATTTGTTATTTTTGATGATTTTCGTATTAACACTCTTTATTGACACTTAAACTTCAATTTTGAGACATAAAAGAATTTTATTCTTCTAATAAAACTGGGGGACGTTCCGGCAGTTGGTTCTTAGACATTTCCGACCGGAAAGAGGAGAATTGAGAGTCCTATCTCGGATTTAGTAAGGATAACTACCCTCTTAACTGGTGTTTGTAATTTCGTTATCTCGGACTTATTAAGGGCAACTACCCTCTTAGCTGGTGTTCGTAATTTCGTGTTAGTAAAGGGGTTAGTACAATTAAAGGCCGTTGAGGCTTCCGTTACCTATTAAAACTGATTTTTCTTATGCTATTCGTATCCACTGTGCGTTTAGATTTTCCTGTACTGTTAACTTATTCAGTGCCTAAATCTAAAATCTTAGTCCCTAATTGAATGAATAGTAATTTGCACCTGACAACTCTGGCAATTCAGAAGAAGACATAACAAAATACATCAAATACCCTAAACATTAATTCCAATCAACTTAATCATTACTAAATCAGAACTCGTCATCTTCTTTGTACTAAAGCCTTCATTTCTTCGTATGATTCCTTATTCGTCATTTAGTTCCCGAAATTCGCTTTTTAACCTTTTTGAAACTCCTTTCATTACATAACTTCGGGCTGAGTGAATAACGTTTGAAGTTTCATACGTGCAAGGTATTTCTCATTTCCTAAATAAGCTAAAAGAATCTATCACCAGTACAGCTTTTCTTTTCATAAATATCTCCACACAATCAGAGAGTTTTAAGTGTACTTTTTAACACATCAGACTTCCTGCAGCCAGTTGTTCAAACTAGACTTCACACTTTACTGTAGCTGCTGTATTCTTGCATCAAATTTAAACCTTGACTGTTCTGTTCTACTTATACATAAACCTTTCCATTAAGTTAAGATGAAGGTTTTTGTGTGATAGTTTTGTGTGATATAAAGTTTCCAGTTGATAGGTCAGTGGCATTTTTCTAGTAAAGTCTTACGTGCTGAATTAGGATTGGTAATTTAGTTTAGGGTAGAAGTTTAGGGGAAGGCCTACGTCATCCCAATGACGCTGGAATGGAAGAACATGTTATCACACACTCACACAGCTGAGAGGAGGAGAAACTATAAATGAATCCCATCCAGATGATGCTGCAATTCGCCTAAACTTATTTTTCTTGAATCTCATCTTGTGTTTCACTGACGAAAATGTAGGATGCCCAACACAATGCTTAGTTATAATTACAGATTTTATAAAATACAATACAAGCAAAGGTAATTTACAATTCGTACGTCAGCAAGCACCAAACTAATAACCAATAGATGAAAACTAGCTACTTACAAGTCGAAGGAATTGGATATTGAGAACACTATGCTTTTCCCAGTTTCTAGGGTTGAAGATTAGCTGGAAACAACACAAGAGCTATTTCTTGTAGTTTGGGATCTGCCTGTTACTGTCATCAGAAATCCAAACGTTATGCTGCATTTAGCTGATGCGAACCCAGCTAGCATCAACAACGTTTGTAAAAGGCAGTCCCTGATTTCTGCCCTCAGAAACAGTAACTTTGACAGAAACAGGTGTATCACCAAAACTAGAACATTCTTCAACATATATAAATATATATATATATATATATATATATATATATATATACATATATATATATATATATATATATATATATATATATATATAATTTACTGCTCTATGGGGTCCAAGTTAGTATATATACATATATATATATATATATACATATATATATTATATACATAGCTTTTTCCAAAATATTAATCAAACGAAATTCAATTTGCAAAAAATATTGCTTGTTGCAAAACAGCAGGTATTGTTAAATTGTTAACACTAATCCAGAGAAGAGCTCATAAAACTCACTACATACTTTGGACATGAGCTCACTGCTTTAGGAGAGCTTGCGGAACATAGGCATCAGTTTCGCATTAAAAGTTGCTATTTTAAAATATCCGGACCCTACGTACAGAACAATGGGCTACTAAATCAAAACTTGTCTAGTTTTTGCCACCAGTTCTTATGTTTTTGAAAATGCAACGTAAATGAAATGGTATTTTGATAGTTTTAGTTGTTCCAGCAAAAAATTTCTAATTGCAGAAAAACTTGACTTTAACACTTTATGATCTTCTTGTGCAATCATGTCAAAATATGACGCAGTTCTTCGTCATTTGTGCAGCATTTTCACGCTACCTACAGTTCAGCATTGTTTTTTACAGTATATGTTGTTTTACAAGTTCTACAATTTGTGAACTGTTTTACAGTTTGCCCGTTCTGACTGCTGTTGACTGCGACAAAACGGTTTGGTCGACTTCCGTTCTCCTACGGGAAATGCTTTTGTATAAAATTAAATAAAACTGCAGATTGAAGATTTTGTTGAGTTCATATGTCAGAGCAAAGATCAGAGGTCGCCTAAGTATCCAAAATCTCTTAGCCGCACCCAGAATGTTTTTGAGGTTTTTTCAGTTAACGCATATTCGTTTAGATTTTTACCAATATTAGACTACCTAATAGCTTCTACAACCTTGTAATACTAGCCGTTCGATCAGTCAGCTGTCGAAGGGCTTTTGATTCCTTTTGGAGACACCAACTTTGAACCTTTATTACTCATTCATTACCTGGAGTGAAGAAGCCATGTTTAGATCAAAATGTAGCTTAACCTCTTCTTTTGTCAATGAATGCAATGAAACTTATTTTGGTTTTCTGAAAGTTTTATTACTGCATTTTAGACGGAGTGTGATGTTCCAGAATTTTTTCAGGTCGAAGTAAATTGTTTCATGAGACATTGGTTATATCATTCAATACCACCATCAAATAACTGGGGAACCATTGTAGTTATTATGTAATCGCTCGTGATTACTGAAAAATTAGCTAAAATGTATGTGCAATCAGGAATTTCCTTATTTTTCTCAAAATTGGCAAGCTACCACTTTATTCCTCTGTCAATGTCAAACTAACTAAGATACACCATGTTGATGGAATAGCGTATCCGCAGTTTGTTAACTGCCCAGTTAGTGAATCCATCTCATGCCTATAATTGGAGCTGCCCCCAGTTAGCCAATCAGTTTTTCACATTTTTCTCCCATTTAGTCAACTCTTTTACAAGGCATCCCCAGTTGGTCAACTCTTTCCGGGTAAGTCAGTTTTTCTCACGGGGGAACAGCAGTGCGCTGACAACTTTAAAACTTTAACTTTCAACATAAATTTACTTATTTTATCAATTAGGAAGCATAATTTTAAATTTTATTTTAATTATATTTTACTTTCACTTTAAATTAAATTTTTCATTTCCTTTTTTTAACTTTTACAACTTTTAAATTTACACTGTATGTACATTTAATAGCACAGCCCATTACATTGCACTGGAATTCTATGCGTAGTGTACACAAATTTCATTTTCATATTCCTGTTTTAAGGGTAGATTCTGGATAGTTGCCTTTTCAAAATAAAACAATGCTGCGCAGATTGACTTTTCATTTAAAATGAAAAGCTTAAAACTGAACTTTAAAACACTAATTAATGTAAATTAATTAAAAATTATTTCTTCATCTCTAAATTTTTATAAAATTATGTCCTGTAGTGTTCCAAATCATCACTGAGGAGTCAAGTCAAATTCACAATTCAAAATTTCACAAATTTTTTTCATCTTGTTTATAACTTCGTATCTTATTAATTGCCCGTAGCAAATGATTTTGACATACCGTTGAATAGAGTTCCAAGAAAATAATTTTAATTAATTTGCATTAATTCTTGCAAAATGCATACACGTTTTAAATTATTATCAAATCAAAATTATTTCAAGCGACCAGTCACTGACTTAGTTATTACGAACACAATGAAATGGTGTCCATACTAAGCTAGTGTCCATACAGTGCGAGTTTCAGTGATGTGGATCGGATCGGCGGATCGGATCGGACCGACCGATCCGGGGTCGGATCGGATTGGATCGGATCGGATCGACAAATTTTCGGATCGGATCGACCGGATCGGATCGGCTGGATTTTTCCGGATCTCCGATCCTGCAAATGAGGCAAATTTTGAAAATTTGTACCAATTTTTTTTACAAAATTGCAAAATTCTCTCGAAGAAATTTTCAAAATCTTTCCTGAATTTTGTTCAGATGTTGAATTTTTTGTTGTTAATGTTATTGTTTTATCTTATTTAAAAAAAGAGTCAAATGGAATTGCTCTGTAATATTTCCTTCTAATTAATTTTTGGACAGTCTGCCCGCTTTTTAAATTCAGTACCGCTGACTGCTGAGAGTGACTTATTCTGGTATGATTAAAACTTCTCAACAAATAGGAACGTTGTCTGAAATTGGAAGGAAAATTTGTATATAGTATCGTACGACCAAAATTGTCTGTACAATCTTCAGTCATTTATTGCGAACTCATGCCTTCAGAGCAAACCGCAACAATATATATTTTTTTAGAATCGTCCTGAACTGGAGATTTAGATTGCTGCATATCGGGATTGAATCACGGAAAATATTTAATATTTATTATTTAATTTATTAAAAATATTTAATTTCTCGAAACTTTTACCAGATTCAAAATTATTTTGTATCCATGCTCGAATAGAGCTGTTCCAGATGCGTATTTTTGCACTTGCATTTGAATGATAGGCATTACTTAAAAGCTAATTATGAGCTGGAACCAATACCTGAAATGTACCAATTTCTCGAGTTCACTATTCATAGATGGAAGTTTTTGTGAATTCCCGGAACAAAGCGCATTTCTGGGTTCTAGTTGTAATAAAAAAAGGTTGTTCAGCTCGTCAAGACCTTTTAAGTCAAGGACCATAGCTCCATAACTGTTGGTCATGGAAAACATTCAAATCCTGAAAAATCTTGTTTTCCTGAATTTGGAAATTGAGTGCATTTTGGGAAATAATTGTATTGTTAAACGTGTTCGGAATGATTGTCAACAGCTTTTAAATAATAACCATATTGTGAGCATTAAATTTCGGAAATTGGGTGAAAAGGTGGTAGTGCAAAAATGTGCCGCAAAACCAGATCAATTTGATTCCGAGAACTAAATTTTCATTTTCACTGTTCATAAATTTTAGCAAACCTTTGAATATTTTAGATTTTCCGTAACTGAAACCCGGGATTCCGAATTTTCCCCGAATTTCCATGTCGTCTCCATTTACGACCGATATTAAAACATATACATTGCTTTCTTATAAATACATGCGTTTATAAATACATACAACAGAGCAATAAAAGCACAAAAGTTAAGAATCAATATATTTTAAATGATCAGATAATATATATGTATAGCCTTCAAAAATTTCCGTTGAACAGAGCTGCTCGAAGAAAGTTTTGAGCAGAAATTTGCTTCTCCAAACACAGACTCCAAAATTTTAAAAACCTGACTCACTTCTCTGGAACTTAAAAATGACAGATAAGTTGTACAATTACTTATCTTTATCAGAATAATATAAATTTTATGGAAATCAAGCGTCATTCAGATTTTATTCTTACTCCGAGTCCGAGGTAATATTTATTTATAAATAACTTCTGAACAGCTTATTTGGATTTTATTCACGTTTGGTGCAATCCACAGCAAGTGTGTACAATTGAAAATTAAAATTATGGTCGGATCGGATCGGATCGGATCGCTGACCATTTGTCGGCTCGGATCGGTAGGTGATTTTGGCTGCCGATCCGATCCGATCCACATCAGTGACGAGTTTACCCTAGTCATAACTATCCAGTGCAGCAGCTGCCCGACGGACGCACAAAGACAAAATCTGCCCTGAACATAAATGTGAAAATGTAAAATTTTTGAAACGGGATTGTGCGTTGGGTGTTAGAACGCTAAAGGAAAAATTTGTCAAATTCCATCTTAATTTGGGTCGTCAACCAACAATAGTTGCCCAAAAGGAATCGCCGCCTTAAAAGAGTAGCTAAAGTGTTTTTACTAGCTAACATTTGCAGGCAAGTTTACATGAACTTTTTATCCCTTTCGAAAAAGGTTACGTGTTAAGGCCTATGGCAAGGCAAGGCTTATGTGTTAAGCCGTGGTTACACTTGGCAGTCTTGTGACCACGCGTTGTGACAACGGCGGTTGTCTCCCATGGTTGTTACATGTACATGTGGTTACATGTAACGACAGATTGTGACAACGCACACTTTCTATTGAGCCAACGCTGTACTTACTATTGCGTTATCACAACGAAATCGGGCATGTTCCCAACGCGTTGTCACTAGAGATGAGCACGGGCCGGTTTTTTTCGGCCCGGCCCGGCCCGGCCCGCTCCAAAATGTTGCTAGGCCCGGCCCGGCCCGGCCCGCTGGCAAAATTTTTCGGCCCGGCCCGGCCCGTTCCAAAATTCGGCCCGGCCCGGCCCGCCGAAAGAAAAATTCTAAAATTTTACTAACAATATTATTTCAAAGGCGTCAATATAAGATGGAGAGGCTAAATTATGCTACGAAATGTTGAATTTTACCATAAAATAACAAGAATCAGTAAATGTGTAGCTAATTTTAGTGATTTTACAACATTTTCTAGAGTTGATCCGGCCCGTTTCGGCCCGCTCCGGCCCGCAGTTAAAAAATTTCTCGGCCCGGCCCGGCCCGGCCCGCTAACAAATGGAGGTCGGCCCGGCCCGGCCCAGCCCGCGGGCGGGGCCGGGCCGGGCCGGGCCGACGGGCCGAAATGCTCATCTCTAGTTGTCACCAGTTGTCTCAACTTTGTGTCACTGGTTACACGGACAACGTTGTGACAATTCTGCAGCAACGGTAGTCGTGGCAACGCGTTGTCACAAGATTGTCAAGTGTAACCACGGCTTGAGTTAATTTGAACTCTTTTAACTCGTTTAACTCGCTACGCTGAAAGGCACGAAAATCTCGCATAGTAATGGTTATCCTCATAGAGTTGCCTTCAGATTTGAAGCCAACAGCGAAAACTACTAGGTAAGACAGTCTTACGAGATATCTTCATCAAAAGTGGTGCTACCTCATCTAACAAAATCCAGCTATTTTTATTTGAATTTACTTTGGTTTTGTCATTTCAGATATGAAGCAGAGTCAGCGTTTATCCCTTCGCTGTTTTTGCTCAGTATTTGCCGTTACTTTGCTGGGATGGCTGGGATCCGTTGGATTTTGGCTATTCTGTGGAAATGGTCTAGACTACTTGTGTTTAGAGCCTCAGGGTGAGATCTGGGATGTGGTATATATACATAGCAATAATCAAATATTGTGTCATTTGAAAAATGCTAACATTTTAACAAACTTTCAGTTTACAACTTTCCACAGGTATTGACTTAACTTAGTAGGGTTAAGTACCTAATGTAGAGCACAGCTGTCTATTTGATGCAGTTAGTTTGATCAATCTGTAATTTGTGGTTAATTTGTAAAGTCGGAATCAAGGCAGCACTGTACGAATAAACATGCCTTTGGTAGCACTCTCGCCCTGAGATATTTTATGGGGGACGCGGGAGCCTGCGGGACGGGACGATAAGATTCATCCCCTGGGATCCCTTGGGAGCAAACTTATTTTGTTAACTTCAAAATAGCCCATGGAAGTTTTTAGGGAAACAACAGAATATTGAAGTCGCAATTCAAATTATTAAAGATATCTAATTTTGAAGTTAACATTAGGCTGCGTGTTAGTTTGATGCCTCTTGGAATTGTTCGCTGCTCAGAAATTTGAAATTTTGTTGTCTGCTTATTTTTGGATATAATTTGGATTTTGGCATATACACGTTCGGTCTAGTAGGTCCCCTTCCCCATCTAATTGACTGTTGCTGCTGCGCAGGATATAGAGCAGATTAAATTAGGGTCACAACAGTCAGACAAAATAACTAAACTTATTTACTTACTAACTAAACCTTACCTAATGAAGTTCCAGAGACTTCAACCTCAATTTGCTCTGGATGCAATTACACGGAAGGTCAGCGCGTCCACTTAACGAAGCAGGTTCGTTTGATACTGCGTTAGTGAAAGGTGATTTGTCCAAAATCAGGAATCCTTATAGCTAAGAGTCTTCTTTGTGAGTTCGTTTGAGCACTGGAGGGCAGAAATCAGCAAGAGTCAGGGGTCAGCATTTGCTTCGTATTGGATAGCTGTTGAATGGTGACGAGATCTGGGCTCCAATTCTAGGCTTTTAAAATCCAGGGGAAAACTTACTATAATTGGTTCCAATCCGGCTCCTGAGATTGCATGACTGGAGTTCAATCTCGCCGTAATTAGAAGGCAATCGCGCCTTTTGATTGAGAAAAGAAAAAAAATAGTTGGACACACAAAATTTGTATTGAAAATGGTACAAATTCAGTTGCAGTTATAAAAAACAAAGGCGGATAGAAGGACTACTAATAACTAATAAAATGCTACAATTACTCCAAGGGGTACAAGTATGGTCACAGTACAGTAAAATCAACTACTGTACCAGAGTTTCCAGTTACCGTAGTTTGATATATTAAATATTATCCTAATTTAGGATAATATTACCGAATTAAGTTCATTTGGGAGGGACAAGGTTTACACACCCTCTTCTTCTACTGTCTCTTGATTACAAAGTCTCCAATCTTTCTCAATATCTGTGTCGTATATGCTTCTGGTGCACCTGTATGCTCATGCTTGGTATCTCCTCAACCGTCTTTACAACAACCCAATCTACTAAACATCAGCAAGTAGAAAATAAACCTAGGGTCGTTCTATGGATGAGCCCTTACATACTGAACACTGCTTTCCGCAAGGGATCGCTTCAGTACACAAATAAAGTAGCTATTAGGACGGGTTTTTGACACAATAGTCTGTGAACTCGAAAGGCTGGAGATCTCAGGTGATGTCTTACTTATTCCTAAATAACGAAAGTTAACGGACAATGCTCAGTTTGATCCAATCTTGAGTCTTCAATTTCCTTCGCTATCGAGATATAATCAACTCTGGCTGATGTATAAGTTCAAGCCAGAGACAGGGGAAACTGAGCCCCCAGGATGATAGCGGTGAACATGTTAAGATTGAATATTTTCAAACCAAAAAATATAAAATAATTTTGAATTGATAGTTGTCTGTGTGTAGCACCAAAACTGATGTCAGGCGCTGGCAGAATCGTCTCTGCTCTTGACCTTAATGAAGCTCTATGTCCAGAATGTACCTTCAGTGTTGGGCACCATCAATCAATTACTGGTGGGACCAAAATCCAAAATTTGAGAATTCTTCCGGATCCAATAATCCCTCTAATCTAGTAATCTGACCACATGTTCCTTAACTTGACTGAACGTTTCCACTGACCAAACCAAGGCTGACTAATGATTTCTGATTTCTGATCAGTGACTGTCCGCACACCTGAATCAAATGGGATAAAACCCATGAATACATAGTAACGGTGCCGGGAATCGAACCCTGCAACCATTTTATGTTTCCAGGCACAAAATGTTCATTTTGAGCCTAATGTGAACTTGAGAATTATCTAGAAGAGAGATCTGAAGATCTAGAAGATGCATGAGAATCGCTTAATTTAAGATTGATTGAATATACGAGGAAATCGGTTGTTTTGGCCATTTGCCTACACATATGAGGCCTTCAATGCCGTTTTGGGCTAAATGGGCCGTCGGATTTGCGAAATTAGAAAGAGCTTCACAAATGCTCTGGACACCAAACAATTCTATATCAGCTTTATTTGGGCCTCATGGACGCTGCTCATATGGCCCCACATCAAAGGGCAGCCTACACAGTCCCACAGATCTACAGCAATTAATTCGGTTTCCCCGGACCTTAGATCGTAAGTCTAGATTTTGTTTCTATATACTGCCAATTACACCAACAACTAATACATAACTCTGCATTTATACAAAAAATAAAGCACTCGACAGCATTTCTCAGATTCGTTATTCGAGAACAGAGTATCCGTTTAAAAACGAAAAGATTTGGCCCGAGGACCGAAATACAAGATCTAAAATATAATGCCAAAAGGAAGACCAAAATTCCCTGGAAAATGCTTACCTAGTAATTGTTTGTGGCCGAGCGTAATACGCCCAATTGGCCCTCATCGTGCGATGTTTGCTGTATGTTACTCAATTTCCTGTCTGCCCTCTCTTGGTCAGAGAGATCCCTATCTCCAGCCCCAACTTGGGGAGTGCTCTTAAGGGGGAGTCCACCGTGAAAAACTTCTAGCTGACGGATTTCGCCCATTTTCACGCATAGATTAGCCACATAATTTCAGCATCTTTCCCATGCTGGCTGGATATTTAGGCCAATTGGGGTGGAGATTAATGAGAACAACGAAATATTACCCCCAACTCACCACATTTTTGCTAAATTCTGAGTGCTGAAATATGGTCGCATTTTGTGAAATTGTGGTTACCTTGTAAAGATAACCAAAATGGAAAGTTTCTAATTAAAATTAAATTTTACCAATTGAAAAAGTTAATTGTACAAAGTAAAGGCCTCCCTGGGCCTGTTATGAGAAGCTAAGTTTTAGTGCCAGTTTGGGCACAACATTTTCTACAATTCCATATTATTATTTTTCGCTGGGCTTTTTGATTACCTTTAAATAAAGGGAGCTGCTGTTTAAGACCAGGAAATATAACTACTCCTCCATGCATTAACAGGGAGAAAGGGAAGGGCTTATTTCTGAACCAGGAAGAGCAACGACTCTTCCATAATTCTTTTATTGCCTAATTATTCCTCATTCTTTTGCATTATGGCGGCGTTCTATCAGTTAGTTAGGCTAGTTGAGCTACAATACTAATTTTCGACTCTATTTCTCAATCCAAACATATGTCCATATTTTGGTTAATTAAATGTTCCAACTAGACTGGCATCTCTGGTAATATTATAACAAAAAACTTATACAACAACTGCTTGGATCTTCAATAAACAGGGATAAAATTCACAGACTGCAATTCTTCAAGAAATCATAAAATCTGGCAATCCCATCAATGAATACACTTCATAATAAGCTGATTTTCCATTATTTTTAAACTTGATATTGATGTTTACATTGCATTTTAAGCTACTGTAGTTTTACCCATATAGTTCAGACTAGTTGTTCAGCTAATTTACTAGTGTTTGATTGCAGCTGTCTGGTGGGAACGGTTCCTGAAATACCATGAGTATCCTGCCTTGAAAGGTTGGACAAACAGAACCAGAGCCTACAACTTTACGCCAAGGGCGGGAGACATTATAATTGTGGGCCCAATGAAAACTGGCAGTACGTGGTTACAACAAATCGCCAACAGCATTCGAAGCAAAGGTCAAGTAGAAACTGGGGTAAGTTCCAGATGTTTAATCAATTCCTGGATATATTTGTGTGCAGTTTCAGTTTCACATTGTCATCGACTTGAGCCCTAACCATACCTGAACGGGAGCTCAAATTTCTCTGACCGTTGTGGAAGCAAATTTGGGTACCCCTTGTGAGAGCGATTTTTCTTAAGGGTGCTTTTGAAAGCGATTTTTGCGATTTCTTAACAAGAAAACAGCTATTGTTTAGGAGAAACATTTTTCGGACGTTTTTTAGCAGAAAATAGAAAGTCCGGCGTAGCCGGAAAAGTTTTGGAAATTTTAGTCGTATGACCTATTTTGTGGACAATTTTCTTACCCCTTGTGGGTGCAATTTCGCGACCCCTTGTGGACGACTTCGACGAGGGGGGTGAGAAATTCCCTCCTTCCCCCACCCCTTGTCCACCTGTGGCCGAAACACTTGTTTTGTGAAGCAACTCTCTGCCTGATGAGTGTCCTGATGAAACATTGCCCTTACATTAACATTATTATGATAATGATTTGTTTGAATTGAACAACCTTATTTGAGTATGAAGTTAGCAGTTAGCAGTGAGCAGTATGCACTAGCAGCAAAGAAATTACTACGTTCCAATTAAAAATGTATCCTGTGCTGACGTAAGCGGTGGCTGCTCGCCGATGCTTTCAACCCGCTTAGATTTAAGCCCAGTTTACACGACCAAACTTTCGCCAAACCAAACTCAGACCAAACGCAAGTTTGGTGAAAAAAGTTTGGCTAACTGTCCGTTTACACGAGCAAACATTAGTTTGGCAAACGTTTGCCAAACTAGTGCCAAACTTTTGGAGGGAACCAATCAGACTGCGTTTAAAATATGCGCCATTTTGTGACATTTAACGTTTTAAAATCCATCATTTTATTAGAGTGCTCATAGTCATAGGTGTGACCGAGGGGATTTCCCAGAAATTCAGTAAATCAATCTCCTTTTCAAAATTCCAACCCGCCATTCAGATAAACTATTTTATAGAAAAACACAAGTATAGTGGAAGTGCAAAAAATCCACAAGGCTAGGACCCAACTGAAGTAATAAAACGTTATTGATGTAGTTTATATGCTCCTGTCATGGTCATGTGTTGCAATCTGATTGGCTGTTTTCACCAAACTTTGCAAAAAGTTTGGTCCTACACCAAACCCGGTTTGACAGTTTGGTGTGAGTTTGGTCAAAGTTTGTTGCGGTTTGGTGTTCGTTTACACGGCCAAATTTTCAACCAAACTTTCACCAAACTTGAGTTTGGTGTGAGTTTGGTTTGGCGAAAGTTTGGTCGTGTAAACTGGGCTTTAGAGGATTTAGATTCGTGCACAGTGCCCCACCAAACCACCGTATGCAAGTTTTCGGCAAAATCGGGGATAAAAATCTTCTAGCCCCTTGGTCCCCTCTTGCCAACTTGCCAGTTAATAGTTTTTAAAATATTTAAAATTTTTTTTATTTTTGACATTTTTGATGTCATCAGAACCCAGGTATGCACCCATACAAAATTTTAAAGTTATTGTTCGAAGAAATCAAAAGTTACAGCTATGGGGAACGCGCAGGAGATCTAATTAGTGTAGTCCCGAGTTAGTATTAGTCATCGTTGTTTGGTTTAGCTCATTGACACAAAACTATAAAAGTCTTTAACCACTTATTATTCATGTATAGGATATATTAAGAAAGGAAACATTTGAATTTTAAATTACGATTTATTTATATAAATTTTTCAAATTTGATTACATGCATTATATATTCAAATCTCTTATGCGGATTAGAGTTAACTAACTAAATAGATGGATGATAAACTGGCGAGTTACCTAGTTTGGGACAAACCATACCTGCTCCGTTCAAACTTTAAATAAGAAACTTCTGTAATGAGGCGGCGTGACGTCGGTCCTCTAAAAGTATTAATGTGTGTATGTGAAATTATTTTGATGGAAACTGTGGTAGAAATATTATCCATAAGAGCAAATTATAATGTGTGCAATTTATTATGAAAGTGTGTTGTGAAATTTGTTTGAAATTATTCTGTGAAATTTATGTGTAAAAGTTTCCTGCTTGAGAGTTTTATCGTGTCTATGTGTAAATTATGCATATGTGTATCAGCCAGCCTAGCCAATAGGTGGCGCTGTTGAGACGTCTATTTTCTCTCGAAGCCTCTCCCAGCATCTCACTTCTCAAGGGGGTCTCAAAATTATCCAATCAAATTCTTCCACGCTCTTTAAAAACTAGTCCTTTCCAGACGTCTCAATTGTATTCAGTCTAGAGTTTTTTCGGCCTTGCCGTGTGGTCGTGTTCACTTCTAAGCTCCCCATTTGCGTGTCCTACGTTATTTGCTGTGCTTATTATTTATTTAAAATAACTTAAAGTGGGTACCACTTTAAGTTTCTGTGAGCTCCAGGGTGACCCTGTAGAGCCACTTAATTATTATTATTCTATTTTTGTAGTGGGTTAACAATTTGGTCTTTTCTTTAGGAGCTTCTCTCTTCTTATTCTCTCTTTTAAATTTTCTATGAAGTTTCTTTAAAAATTCCTTCAAAAGTTTAGGTCTCTTATTAGTTTAGTCCGCCTACAGTTAGTTTATTGTGGTGTCTTTGTTTGATTGAATTGGTGTACTCTGTATTTTATTCTCTATTGTAGTTTCTACTATTTAGTTAGGCATATTTCAACACTGTTGTTTATTCAAAATTTGGTACGCATATTTCGGGGTTCGCCCCTTGTCAAGCATATATTTTTACAGTAAATGTGGTCTCTTTTCGGACCATTTTAGGGTGTCATCTTAGCCTAGGTTTTTGTGTTAGAATTGTATATTCGGTAAGTAGGGTTTTTCTAAGAATATTTTGGGTAGGTAGATAGCTCTTTTAAGCATGTACTTTTCAGCAAATTCTGGGGTAGGTCTCTATTAGTTGAGTCTTTGCTCTTCATCGGCGGTTAAACTCCGTTCGGTAAGATTCACTTAGGTTCATTTGGCGAGGTTAGTTGGGTCGACTGGAACTACATCTCCTCCAGGTTCGACGTTACCCTTGTGCACAGTTTCCCACTCGTAAAGTTTGGTTAGTTCGTACACTTCCAACTTTACACTTCATTAATTTTTAAATTTTTTAAATTTTTTGTTTTTTGTTTTGTGCGGAAATAACCTCTTGAAATGACCTGTCAAAACTAGTTTTGTAGGAAATAGCATCACAGAACGAACAGGTTTTGTTAGGATTAGTTTTGTGCGAATCCTGGTTCTGGAACGCGACATGAACAACACAGCACTGTGCATCTATCCTAAACAGGAAACTTACAAATACTTAAAGTAAAAACTTTACATGTATACATATATTTCCTTCAGGAGATCTACGAGGATACATGGTCCCTTCCAATGTGGTACCAAAACTCAAACTTTGATTTCAATGCAGATCAGGTCAGCAGTCCACGAATCTTTAAATCACACGAACAGTGGCAATACATTCCCAAAGGTAAGAAAATGTACTCAATAGCTTCAGTTCATTCTAACCGAATATGTCACTATTAAATGACAAAACCAGGCATTTATAAGTAAGCAAGTAAGTAAGTAAACTGATAACTACTTTCAATAAAATTGATAATAAAGTAAATTATAAATAATTCAAATAAATTGATAATTATTTTCCCAGATAAATTGGAGAATATCACTATAACTTTCTCAGTTCTCACTAAATTTATTCATTTATTTAGTTTACTCTAAATTTGTCTAAATTATTTTTTGTTCCAAGACATAGTCTCTTTATCTTCCTAATTGATACTCTGAAGCATAAGTTTAAAGTTAGTTATGTTTTTCACTGACTAAGAAACTAAAATTAATGGAAATGCAATCTGTAGGAAATCTACACAAGCTTTATCTCGAGACAAAGCTCGGCTAGAGAATAATTAGAATGAACAATTCAGCGTCAGTCAAGTGCTATGTTTTGAGCAGTGTGCTATGTTCGACATCGACTTCCCCCCCACAAATTGACAACTTCTCTCACGTGGAACCACGTGCCCCAACTTTTTGTTGGGGTGACCACGTATCCCGATAAACATCCTGATAACTCTCTCAATTCTCACATTCTGCTCGGGAAAAAGCTTAAATCACATTTTACAAGAAGGCATATTTTATTTATTTTCCCTTAAGTGTATGAGTCAAACGCGTAAATAAATTTATCTTTTCAAAAGATTTCTGGTAATAAGCAACCTTTATTCTTATTTGACTTTTTACGTACCAAACGGGGTAACAGTCGCGATTTCTGTTCCAAGCACATTTACACAATGCAATAACAACTAAAGATTTGTTGAAAATCCCAATGAATAATCGTGTTCCCGCTAGAACATTCCACTTGTTGGGTGATTATTTTGGGTAACGGTTCAATAGAAATAAATTTGTGCATTGTTTGACCTGTCGGTAATCATTGGGGTAACCATCTCCAATGAAAGTGTTCAAATGGCAAATCAAACAATCGTACTACTGACTATTTGCTAAATGGAATGCTTCGTAGTTGACGGGTCGAATGGCTTTTGACTTGAGTACATGTTCGATGTAATCAGACCACCCTCAAACGTCACACTTACAAATTGTTGTGTTATTGCAGCGGATGGAGTGAAGTACATTTATATCACCAGGAATCCTCTTGATATAGGGAATTCCCTAATACACTATGTGCTTGAAGCTCTCGGACGACGATCCAAGGATATGACGCTTCCATGTGCATGTAAACTTGCCTTCACCAAAGCCTCCAATTTCATGATTGATGCCGGCAAGCACTTGTTTACCTGGTCCTCTCAATTTGACAGTGAAAACACTCTTTTCGTGTTTTATGAAGACCTCAAAGAAAACCTGCCACTGTCTGTTGAAAAAATTGCCAAATTTATGGACATTTCATTGACACGTGATGAGTTGGATAAAGTTATCTATTACTCTTCATATCAGTACATGAAAGAAAACAAGGAAAAGTTTCGTCTTATACCTGCGATTCAATCAATTGCCCAGGATGATACAAACTGGGCAAACGGTGCTGAATTCTCTCTGGTCCGAGCTGGCTTATCTGGTTATGGGGAACGTAATTTGTCATTCCCTATTAAATTTTACCTTCAATTTATGTATAACAACCTTCTAATGCCAGCTTTTGGTTGCAAAAGCTATTCCGACTTTAGAGCTAAACGTTCATTTTTGTTCGAATAACCTGTACGTGAATGATAGAAAATGTATTTAAGCTGACGAATAAAGTAACTATTATGCTGTAAATGCGATGAATTTAAGCACAAATCCTAGTGGCGGCGTCGACGATGTAAGAATAACAACTGATCCCAGAGACTTCGGCATGCGCCTTTGTAGTGCCGGGTTATGCAAATTAGGTAGTTTCATGTGATATGCAAATTAGTATCTGACTTTGATTCCACACGGAAATTTCACGTGGTGTTCCATTCGCACGGTCCTTTCGGTGTAATAAATGCAGCTCTCTTTGGTCTTTTTGAGCTTCTTTTGATAATATCCGAAAACAAGCCTAGTGTAGAAAAATAAATTAAGCAGACAAAATCTTAATTCTTGAAAGATGTAGCAAAACGGTCAGAGTACTCTACCAGTAGTGCTCTCAATGGAGCATATACTTTGTTCTTCATTTAATTGATCATCAGTGGCATTAACTCCATGTGAAAGTATTTTTTCTAATTTTTTTTTGTTTTACATTAAATAGCTAGATTTCTGACCCACGTTAGGATGATTGGTAGGTACCCGATAGTGAAGTCATAACTTGCAAGTCACTGTATAAAGCTCCCAAGGTCGTTCCTTTGTGAATCTTCGTATCTGAAAAAGAAGATATACAAACGTGTATTCCCCTTCAGTTCAGGTATTAGTATGTCAAAAAGCAGATCCTGAACTTTAGTTGAGCCATTTATAGAAGTGGACTCTTTCACAAAATCTTCGCAACACCAAACCTGTAGGATGTTTCGAAAGAAATAGTGTATATTTTTGCTGTGGACCAAAGTTCAAAGACTTACAGTTGAAGGAATCTGTCTCAAATTCAACTTTTTCTTGAGAATATGTAGTGAAAAGACCAAAGAGTAAAAGGTCTAAAGAGTCCACCAAAGATTAACTTTTACTTATGGGCAACTGTAGCTGAGGCTGAACTATGAAACACTACAGCCAGGTGAACACGAGATGCCAAGGCAACTCTTATATCCGTCGAACCAAGCAGCCTGGTTTAGTGCGTGCCCGATCCGGGATGGTCCACCTTATGGGGATCGTAAAGTGCTTCACGGGTCTTACTGTAGTGACTAGGTACAAATCCCGGGTTTCTCTTCGCTCTGCGCTCGAGAAACCAACAGATGTAGAGATCTAGTCCGCCAAGTCCACCAACACAAACTTTAAACAGCAAGTCCACCAATACTCAATTTCAGTCTACAAGTCCACCAGTACTCAATTCCTACCTAGTAAAGCTAAAGCTGTCCTAACTAACTTGAACCTAGCGAGATCAGATACAAGAGCTACTAATTTAATGAACAAGAGATTATACGCAGACGAGTAAATTTAAAATTGAGACAGGTAGAGTTTATAAGAAAAGGTAAAAGGAGTTACGAATAATCAATTGCACGTGATAACGATAAAAACACAAATATAACAGTAGAAAACAGTGAAAGCAAATTCAAAGACAGACAAACAAACTAGCAGACCAAATTCAAGTCACACTCTTACAAATTATTCTGGGCTCGTACCTTTGCCAGAAAGAGATTAATTTATGTTATATGATTAAATTAGGTCCCTAATCAGCAGTCTTTCATAAACCCAAATTTACCAAGAAATTAAATTAAGTTTAAGGTAACCTGAAACCTATAAAATTTCGAATGAATTGATAATATATCGCAGGATCTGGTGCAGTTCCTAGACTATCGAATCACTATATTCTGTCTACCGAACCTAAGATTCGAGGGGGTCTGCCTATATGCAAACTGTGTCCTATATGCTGTTCAAAGTTACAAAACAGTCAATATCGCACAGATTTCCACCCTTCCCAGGGCTCTAGATACTAGTTCCAACTGCCCGCTCGGCAGACAGCCAGAAGCTAATATCCTACTTCCTGCCTAAGGAAGCGGCCGAAGGCTAAAGGCAAGACGGTCTTTTAGACTTCCCCAGGAATTACAGTACAAAAGAGTTTTGTACCCTCAAAGGCACGATTTACAGAAGACAGACAATTTTACAGAAGAAAGAAACATAACTTTTCGAGAGACAATAAAGAGAGTCAATCGCTTTTAGAATGATGTTCTTCTGGGTGGTCCCAACTCCGAACCCACAATCCTAAAGTTTGGCAGCCTTGAAACAGGCTCTTAAGGCCGATAGGCGGCTGAAGTTTGAGAAGCAGTCGTCGATTGATCGAGGGAGCAAGCCTCAACCAGGGGGGATAGCAGTGCACGGCAAGAATCCAAGTCAGAATGGCAGTTGGGTGTCGGACAAATCACCCTGAATGATGCAAGAAGCAGCAAAGGGTGTCGGACAAATCACCCTGAATGATGGCCAGTTGTGTGCACTCTATCCAGCCCTGGCAGACTGTCTTTCCCTATTGTAGTCTACGAAGGAACCTTATAAATCCTGAGAGACCTGGATGAGGGGAGAAGTAGGACTCGGCTTGAAGGTCCTGGAAGCCCAGGATGGCAGGAAGGAAATGGATCCGCGGGACCGATCAGAGCAGCAAGGGCCAGGGGGAACGGCGAGGTTCCTCACACCGACGAATCACGAGGCTCCGAGATCTGATCCAGGCAAGAATCCACGGGGTCAGGGATCAGCCGAATCCTGGGAGAGAGCAAAGATCCACGGCAGGCAGAGCAGCAGGATCCAAGGGGTGCAGCAAGGAGAAAGGGATCCAGGCAGGTAGCAGGGAATCACCGGCAGGTAATGGTTAGAACCTGAATCAAATGGGTTAAAACCTTAGTTAAAAGGTCTTAACCGTTTTATATTTCCTGGGTCCAGGAAATCTCCCTAAGAAGCTGAACTGAGGGTTTGAAAGTTTTGAAAAGTTTGGTGACAGTTTGAGAGTGCGTTCTGTGCTTTAAAATTGAGTAAAAATTTGAATTTGAACGTGAAATTAGGGACTTTTGGGAGGGTTCCCAAAAGTCCTAGCTTCTCAGTGGATTTCCTTTCGGAAATCCACGCGACCCAGGTAATATCTGCATAGATATTACAAATCAGAATCATTTACAACAGTGAATAAAAATGATTTAATTTAACGGATTATTCTCAGGGGGGTATTTTAGAAGAGGACCTCTGGGTCCTTTAATAAATCTCAGAAGCGATTCCCAGAAAAAGAGGGAAATCGCCTTTAAAAAACTAGCATATGAAGAGAAGAGCAAAACGGGGAGGAGAGCCTAAGGTGGGATGTGTATACCTAAACCCCCCTTAAATCTGAAACCCCAAAAATTGACAAGGGGCTAGTGTTAATACACTAGCCCCGTTCCGGAGTGGGGGAAAATTTGGGCATAGTAACGCCCTATATAGAGAAAACAAGGGGGGAGTGAAGGGAGAGGCCAAAAGCGGCCGTACAGTTCGGAAGACGAGGTAAGACTGATGTTCAAAACAAGTCTACCTGTCAATCACGGCAATTTCGGCAATCATTCTTCTGATTGGCCGAAATTGCCTTTGCGCAAAAAGGGCGCGTAACAAATGATTCTGATTGGGTCATGAAGCCATGATTGCAATGATTACGCTGATAAGAATCGGGCGGGAGAACCGCCTCCTCTCAAGTGTTTACGCAAAACGGGAAAGGGTAATTAAGTTGTTCCCTTTCCCTATTGTTAGAAAAGAAAGGAGAAATTTTACAAAGGCCAAATAAAGGCACTCATGCGAGAAATTAAGGCGAACCTTAATTTCTCGTTTAAGGAAAACAAGTCTACACCTGTCCCAGAGGGGACCCTATATGAAAGACTGCCATTAGGTAGCTACATTTAAATTATTGGATTACTGTAGGTACGAGCCCATAAAATTATACTGACAAATGACAACAATGTAATACAATTACGTACGAAGTAGGTAAGACATGAAACAACTACAAAACCAGTAAACAAAAACCCAACTTTAAATAATTAATTTCCCTTAAGTGAATATGTTTTAAATTCATTTACTTTAGCTAAACTAAAAGCAGATCCAAGGCTTGAGAAAGCTTGCTAATGCTTTGAGGGACGAGCCGAGCTCTCCCTGTAAAGTTAAAGAACAGCTTCTAAAGTAAAATCGAACCACAGAACTACTAAATATTTTTTGCTAAACATGAAGAGGAAGACCTGCTGTATTTAATTATAAAAGTTTCAACTTAGTTACTGATGTTAATTAGTGTGGAGCTTTAATTAAAACCACTAAAACCAGTCACAGTTCGATGGGCCAGCCGAAGCTCCCATATGTAACAAAGAATGGCTTGCAGAATAAAAACGAAGCACAGAAAGGGTAAATATTTTTTGGTAAACATAAAGAGGAAGACGTGCTGATTTTAATTATGTAAACTTTTAATAGGTTACTAATGTTAATTATTAAGCAATTAACGGAAAACCATTGAAGGTAGTGAAACTTGGCAGTTGTACCAAAATCCCCACATGTGGTTGAAAAATCGGTGTGTAAAATAAAATCGAACCACAGAACAGGCAATTATTTTTGGATAATCGGAAAGAGAAAAGCGTGCTGGTTTTAATTATAGAACTTTAAGCTTTGCTAGTAATGTTAATTAGCATGAAATTAAGAAGAAACCATTAAAACTGACAATCCGTGAAGGAAGAGCCGAGCTCTTCTAAGGTAACCGTAAATGTCGCATAAAATGAAAACGAACCACAGAAGAGGCATTTATTTTTGGTTGGTTATAAAGATATACACGTGTTCTGTTAAATTATGGATTGACCCGAGACTGCCCACTTTGTGAGACCATGGTGCCTCTGCAGGAAGAATCGAACAAATCCCAGGTTGAACAGAATGAATTTAGGATTGAAACATCAAATACTATCCGAATTTCCAAATTGATTCATGCCTCGTGCAATGTCACTGAACACAGTACACATACATATAGAACACAAATAGTATAGCATTTAGGTTCATCAAGCTCATCTTCATTTACGTTTCATGGCTGGTCCGTAGTAGATTGGAGGTTCCCCAATAATCGAAAATTCGCCCTTATTCATGGGCTTAACACTTTCAGTCATGTTCTCAAGGCATTTCCTAACTGAAGCCTATTTTATTCCAAAATTCGCAATCTTTAAATGACCATTTTTATTACAAATAGATGGCGGACTAAGTATGTAGTATGTAAATTGAAAAATCTGTATCCGGAAATATTTTGGGGTCTTGACTCTTGTATCCCACCCACCACTTACAGTTTTTAAAACTTGAAGAAATGAGCTAAAATTTGGTATGGGTATGTTTTCGACCATGCTGAGTTAAAATATCGCAAAATTGTTTGATTTCGCGAAATTCGATTTTTTTTTGATTCGCAGGGGGGGACCAAGGGAAACCGAATTATTTTTGTCTTCGATTTTGCTGAATAGTTTTGTCCCACTATAATTTTAAAATAATATAAAAATAATATAAAAATAATTGTAAATACCCACCATGTTCAGCTTTTCGTTGATTCTATATAAGCTTACATATTAAGCTTACAACTTTAGCTTATAGCGAGCTAACGAAAAGCTGAATCGTAAAACCTACTTCAGATTCATGTTCAGCAGCCCAGAAAACCCCTGGACACAACTTGTCGGCAGAATGAAGACAAAAATTGTTTCCATGGTTTGCACGGTTTCCTTAGCGTATTAAAAAATTTGAATATCGCTAATTCAAAAAAATGTTTAATATTTGAACTCTGCATGGTTAAAAACATAAACATATAATTTTTTATATATATAATGATAATAATAATATAATGATATAATAATTTTTATACCTATAATTTTAGCTCATTTGGTCAAGTTCTGAAAATTTGGAGTGGTGGGGAGTAAACGAGACAAGACTCCAAAACAGCAGGCAATGTTAACATTAAATCACAGAAAAGCTTATAAGTACTTTCTGCACACCTTGGTCATGAGCTCACTACTTTAGGAGAGCTTGCGGATACGCATCAATCTTGCATTAAAAGTTGCCATTTCAAAAAACTACGGATCCTACGTATAGAACATTGTACTACTAAATCAAAACTTGTCTAATTTTTGCCACCTGTCCTAAGGTTTTAGTAAATGCAACATAAATAAAGTGATATTGTAATACTTTGTTCCAGCACAAACTTTCTTAGTTGCAGAAAAACTTGATTTTAACAATTTATGATCCTTTTTGCAATCAGGTTAAAATCAGACCCAGTCTTTCATCATTTGTGCAGCATTTTCACGCTACTGACAGTTCAGCTCGAAAACTATTGCTTTACGTTTACCGGTTCTGAATGCTGTTCCCGTGTTTGCTGCGACGAAAATGGCTCTGTCGTCTTTCTTTTCATGCGGGAAAATTTTTTTGCATAAAATTAAATAAAACTGCAGATTCACGGGCGGATGTCAGGGCAAAGATCAACGGTAACCAGGGTATCCAGAACCTCTTAACCGCTCTGGACCCAGACTATTTTTGAGGTTTTTTCGATTAACGCACATTCATTTAGATTTTTTACTAATTTCTGTTTTCCTAAAAGTTTCTACAAACTTATAATACAAGGCGCTGGATCAGCCAGCGGTGGAAGGGCTGTAAGGCGGTGTTTCCTTTTGGAGACATCAACTTTGAACCGCTATTACTCATTCATTGCTTGGGGTTAAGATTAAGGAGCCATTTTATGTCAAAATGTGGCTTAACTTTTCTCTTTTTGATGAATACAATGAAACTTGTTTGGTTTTCTTAAAGTTTCATTACAGCATTTTAGACGGAGTGTGATGTTCCAGAATTTTTTCCAGGCTGAAGTAAATTTTTTCATGATACTGGTTATGTCATTCGATGCCTCCACTAAATAATCGGGGAACCGTTCTAGTTATTAAGGAATCACTCGTCGTTACAGCGAAATTAGCTAAAATATATACGTAGCTTTGAATTTGCCTATTTTCCCCAACTTTGGCAAGCGACCACTTTATGCATCTGTCAAACTAATTAAGGTACACTATGTTGATCAAATGGCACACCAATGGCACACCAATCAAATGGTTTGCCAACAGCCCAGTTAGCCAACTCTAATCCCTATAATTAGAGTTGCCCACAGTTAGTTAGCTCATTGCCTCTTATATTCAGCATTTACACAGCGTCCACAGTTGGACAACTTTTTATCGTGTCATGCCCAGTTGGTTAAGTTTTCCCAGGAGAAACCTGCACTAAGCTGACAAATATAAGGCTTTAACTTTCTACATAAATTTACGTTCGTTGATCAATTAGACTAAAAATATATTATTTCAGGAAAGCATAACTTTAGATTTCAGTTTAATTCACTTTTTCTTTCACTTTAAATTTAAATTAAATTTCTCACTTCTTTATAACGTTCAATTTTTAAATTTTGTAGGCAATTGGTGCTTCCAGACCTAATTTTATATATGATTAAAGATCTCAATAATATTTCCGTCCAAATTAACAAACAAAAATTAATTAGTATTGAAAGTTAAAGCTTTATGTAGCTCAGTTTAGAGCAGGCACTCCTAAGAAAAACTGAGTGACTCGGAAAAGAAGTGACTGAAAGACAGCTTACTAACTGGGGTCAACTCTAACTGCAGAGATTGGAGTTGACTAACTGGGGAGTTGACAAACTGGGGAGAAACCAATCCAGCATATAGAAATGCCTTTTTGAGGACGTAAATTAAACATAATTCTATCCTATTGAGAATGAGAATTATGCGCAGATTTAATGTTGGATTCTGCACAGATTTATAGTGTGTAAAAAGTTTATGTATATACAGATTTAGTCATTTAATGTTCAAGTTTCAAAAATTGTGCATAGATAGTTGTTGCACCTGTTAAACATGATTTATAAGCTTCTGTCTGAGAATTCTTTGCTTCTGCTTATCTACCCTGTACATTTAATACCGCAGCTCATTACATTGCTCGAACTCTATGCGTAAGTCACAACTTTCCTTTTCATATTCCTGTTTTAAGGATAGATTCTGGATAGTTGCCCTTTCAAAATAAAACAATACTGCACAGATTGAGATCATTTTCTGTGCAGAAACTTTTTAAAATTAGCAAATCTGCACAAATGTAATCATTTAAAAAACACGTTCTGCCCACTTTTATTGCAGTCTGGATAGAAATAAAATGTATTCTCTATATTCAATCAACAGAGTCTACCTTGGTTAGCTTGACAGACGCAATAGCTAAAAACAGCGATCCGTGAAACGAGAAAAGTATCCTAGACATTTTGTGCAGAATTCATCTCTTAAGTATCAACCCTCCATAGCAAATGCACGACCATCGCTGAAAAAGAATTATTGCAAAAATTGCATTTCTATGCTAACTACCCATTAGAGATGAGGACGAGGCGGGATTTTCCGGCTCGGCTCGGCTCGGGAGAAAATGGGTAGTACCCATGGGCAGAGTTGGACATGGACACATTTTTCTTGACTGCGACCGCCCCGCGACCGCAACTGTCGTGACCGCGACCGCCCGCGTCCGCGACCGCAGCCCGCACGCTAATTTTGTGACCGCAAAATTTTGAGTTATTAACCGTCAATTCTTTGGGAAAATCCACTTATTGCATATTTTAAGGCATTTCCAATGCTATTACAGCCACCTCACTTCAGTTTTATGCTGGTGCAGCTCAGATATACATTTTTGACAGCGACATTAAAAATTACGAACAATTTTATTTCGTTGCTGCATTTGGCTTGTGCAAAAGTAGAATTCTGTGTGCAGGTCAGGGTGTATTTCTTTCATGTGTTCCGGCTCGGTTACCAAGCAACCAACCAACCAGCATGCTATTAACGCTGCTTAAAGCGTTGGTTTCCTTCAAGTATTTTTAGCCATTAATAACCATCTAATCATATTTAGAATTTCCATCTAATAAATCAAATAATTTGCAAAATTGAAATTAGACAAATAGAGGACAAACAAATTGAAACCCCGAAACTACAGGAAGGACTAACAGTTTCTGCTGCCTGTTCAACCATCCAAAAGTTTTAGCAAAATAGCAAAATGTGGCAAAATTTTTTCAAAATGTGAAGCTGATTATTTGTCCAACGAAGAAAAATTTAAAAAAATTTGGAATTTTTTACAACAAATTGGCCAAAATTAGCACGATTTGATAGAAATTTGCGGTCATTGCGGTCAAGAAAATTTGTCCACGACCGCGACCGCCCGCGGGTACCCGCGACCGCGTCCAACTCTGCCCATGGGGTATTACCAATCCAGAAGATTACCATGCCTCAGATAATTGGCCTCTGACAGACCTTTAAATTGACGCTTTACGTCTTGCATAGCTGAAGAAATGATAAACTATCTGGTTTCTGCAAAACTGGCAAGTTATGGACGCCAAAATAAGTAAATTGACTATACCAAGAGTACATAATACATAAGAGTGTGACAAGCGTAACACTCTATGTTATCAGCAGCTGAGCCATGCTCTGCGCGCTAACGGTCCACCCCCCGCAATTGCGTACCTAGTGGACCCTCCCGTAAATGAGTACCTAGTATGCAATTGCGTATGCTCACTCTTTTCTACAGTAAGCCACCCCCCCCCCGCAAATGTGACCAATCATTCGTCAATTGAAAAATGATAGGTTTGTTTTGCGGGGGGGGTCGAATAATAGGTCACATTTGCGGGGGGAGGTTCCTTCCTATTGAAAAAAGTGAGCATACGCAATTGCGTACTAGGTACTGATTTGCGGGGGGTCCTCTAGATACACAGTTGCGGGGGGGGCCGTTAGCGTGCAGAGCATGGCTCAGCTGCTGATAACATAGAGTGTGACGCTTGTCACACTCTTATGTATTATGTACTCTTGGTTATACTTAAATATATAAGCATGGTAGAAAGATGCTTTCAAAACCAGAGATGTAGAAACGAGACCTTTCAAATGGATATAGTCATAACCATGCACCCGACTGTCAGAAAAAGGCAAAATTTGCCCTGAACGTAAATGTCGAATTTTTGAAGAGGGATTAACCGTTGGGTGTTAGAACGCTAAAAAGACATGTTTCGGAAAATTTCGTCCAATTCCAAGTCTATTTGAGTCGTCAACCAACAATCGAACCCAAAAGAAATCACCACTTTAAAATAGTAAAAATGTTTTACTCGCTTTTCTTTGCGGGCAAGTTTAAGTTTACTGTTTATCCCTTTCAATGGAAAAAGCGCGCGAAAAAGATTCAGTTAATTTTGACTCATTTAGCTCGTTTAACTCGCTATGCGGATAGGCCCAAGAAACAAGTATAGTAATAGTTGTCCCCATACAGTTGCCTTCAAATCTGAAGCCGACTGCGAAAACTACTGGCTCAGACAGTCTTACAAGAGATTTTCTTCAAAAGTGGCACTACCACTTCTAACCAAATTCAGCTATTTGTATTTGAATTTTTCTTTGTTTTTTGTCATTTCAGATATGAAGCAGAGTCAGCGTTTATCCCTTCGTTGTTTTTGTTCAGTATTTACCGTTACTTTGCTGGCATGGCTGGGATCCGCTGGATTTTGGCTATTCTGCGGAAATGGTCTGCAATACTTGTGTTTGGAGCCTCAGGGTGAGATCTGAGATACGGTATACCTAACGACAATCAAAATTGTGTCATATGAAAAAATGTTAACAGTTTAACAAACTTTCAGCTTTAGAAATTTGCACAAGCTGGAAACACACAAGGTGTTGACTTAACCTAGCAGTGTTAAGTGCCTAATGTAGAGCAGAGCTGTTTACTTTGATGCAGTTAGTTTGATCAAAGTGTAATTTATGGTTAATTTTTAATTAAGTTAGGTTAAGTCCGAATCAAGGAAGCACTCGACAAATAAACATGATTTTGGTAGCACTCTTGCCCTGAGATTTATTATGACTAGTCAAATACTACAATTACTGCAAGGGATACAAGTATGGTCACAGTACGGTACAATGGATTTCACACCTGGGCTATGGGAGGGTGGACGGGGGGTGGCCACCCCAGGTCCCACATACGCACCGAAATGATACCTATATGATTTTTTGGAAGATTTGGACGCGGAGCCAAATTTGCCTTATTTACACATCTGTTTCTACACATTAGATTCCTCAACTCCACACAGTTTTGACTTGTCTACACACCAAATTTGTTAGCATGCAAGCACGCACCTGATTTAATCTAACTACGCACCAGATGTGGTGACTGACGCATCGAATTTATTCCATTTACGCACACGGTTTGACCCACCGGCGCACTAAATTTCCTTTAAATATCTACACTCCGGATTTCTATTATCTACGCATCGGATTGATCTGACTGAGCACGAAATTTGGCTTACCGACGCACCGGGTTTTGATTATCTAAGCACCTAATTTGGCTTGCCGAATCACCGGATTATATTTGACTGCGCACCGAATTTGATCTGACTGCGCAGGAGTTGGCCTACTGACGCACCGGATTTGGCCTTCTGACGCACCGGATTCGGCCTACTGACGCACCGGATTCGGCCTACTGACGCACCGGATTGGGCTTACCGACGCACCAAATTTGGTTTTACTGCGCCCCGAATTTTGCCTAGCTACTCACCAGATTTGGTCTGACAACGCACTGGATTTGGCTTACCGACACATCGGATTTTTGTGTCAAATACTGATTATTTCCACAAAAAATAAAAATAAGCTGGCAGAGCGAAAAACAAATTTGCACAACCAAAATTGAGATAGGAATAGGAAAAATTGAGAAACGTTTTGTTAAAGTGCTCTGAAAAAAAAGCTTTAGTTTTTAGCGGGGGGCTGCCGCCCCTCACAAAATTGCAAGCAACCAGCAAGCAATTTGAAATTTTCACTCGGTCCAGGAGCTACTTTTTCAGGCAACTCACAGGCAACAGCCATTCAAGCAAGACCACGTCTTCTGAATTTTAGGCGCGCAGAATTGTCATTGGCTGTGTAGCGCAATTGATGGAAGGCCCGTTGAATACGGCACAGGAAACGGTGTAAACCGTACCATCAGGATACTCTTCTTATCAACTGGCTACCCGACAAGTAATTGTCGGGGGTTCTGCACACAATAGATAACGCGCCTGGCTATCAGGAGCCAGGCCGGGGAAGCCTCGCCAAAATAGTTGTAGTTGTAGTAGATCCAACCTACCTAGGCTTACCAACTAACCTAGCTACCATTATAACAGAAGACTGTTAATCAAAGATTTAATAAGAAGCATACATACAAACGTGGGCGTAAGCCCGAACAGACAATCAATCCAAACACACAAGACATACAACTAACAAACAGACTAACTAACAGTAAGGTGGACTTACCAGTATAGCGTAGGGGAGCGTAAACGTACCCAAGCGGTGAACCAAGGCAAGCCTGTAAAGGCAGCCTTTCTAGACGAAAGCAAACACCAGACTGAATAGACTGAGAGAAATTTGAAGAGACCCCCCCAGGTAGGCATACATAGGGAGACATACAGCGCCACCAACAATAACAGTCAGCGAATGGCTGACAAACACGTATGATATTCCCAATCTGTACAGGCAGGTAAGCTGCCAACAAAAGCAAACAACACGACAAGGAAGTTAATAAAGAAACACGGAAGTAACTGGGTATAATTTGCATATTCATCCCTACACTACATCTCCCCAGGGTTCACAGGACGAGCTCCTGCGAGGTTACCATAATAATATTAAAATATAACCATAATAATATAACTGTACTGGTCAAACACAACAAAAATACAACAACAATACAAGATGATTAACACATACTATTCCTTTGATCAATAACAATACAAAGAGGAGATTCTGGTAACAGAATCTGTATGAAGTAAAGAAAATAACTAGAAAAATGTTGATATTAATATGGCCATTGGCCTGAAGAACCAAAGGAATAAGTAAATACATGTTGGAAAAAAGTAGAACTCAATGGGTGAAGAGAGAAGTAATTCTCTCCTTAGGAAGTAGTAATCAAACGGTAATGGTAAAGTAATTTACCTTAAGTGTGGTATGGTAAGCATACCAAAATAATAAGTTGGAGTGAACCAGAAGGTCCGGAGTATCCTTTCCATTCCACTGGTTCACGGTAAAAGGGAAGCAGAAAAGAAATTAATAGAAAATGAAAAAGTACAAATAATTTTTGACCAATATTACCGTTAGGGACCTGTCCTAGAGGGAAAAACCAAACCCCAATCCCAGAGGTATTTACTAATTCTTTATATAAAAATTAAAAATAATTTTGACCAAGGTACAAGCCAAACGCTTAATCAGAAGAAATAACAGACTAATATATACCTGCAACCAAGATGCATCTAACATATACATACTATTATAAAAACACACAAAATGACTAATGTAATAGACCTATATATGGAAAGCAAATAGCAAAAATACAGTGGCGTAAGGCCAATGCAAAGCATTAGATTAGCAATACATTACATTCAAACATTCGTACCATACAGAACAGAAGTAAGCTGAAAATAACCTTATTAAATGCACTTATAATAAATCACAGAATGATTAAACAACCGTACGTACGAAACTGCCAAAAGAAACAAACATTAATTGCAAATACAGTTAATTCGAACAATACAAAACGACAGAAATAATATTAGGAACATAAAATATTAACAAAAACATAACAAATTACTGACGTACTACCATAATTACCAGAGACTACCAGGCTACTACAAAGTGGCAATTAAACAGTCAAGATGGTAAAGTAGATCAGATTAAATAGATAGAACGGGTGGCGTCATAGATGTCATCACCCCACTAGCTAGATTGATCCACAAATGACTATAAATTGTTCAAAGTTCCAGATGGTATACGGTGATTATGGTAAATGGATAAAAGTCGGAGTCCTTGGAAATTATGATTAGGCAGTCCAGATATTACCACCATAAAGGCTTCATAGCTATTGGGTGTAAACCCACCAAAGCTAGCAATCCCCAATCATGTTGTTCGGAGAGGTTCAGAAATGCACAGGATTTGTGTTGTAAAGAACAACCAAATCGACAAGCGGAAGTAATTCCACTATATCCATGTCCCGAGGTAACTCAGGCCAGTCTTCTTCTTGATCTGGTTAACCTCCTCCGATTGAAGAAGGGATCCTTCCATTGTGCCAGCCCAAGAAGTGGGCCAGCCAGGCCAAACTGCAGCTGGATTTGATGGTAAAGGACAGGCAGTCTCTGATGAGTAATTGAAAGACCATATACCATAAACCGATAGATTGTGGATCGCAAAGATGGCATAATAGTAAACCAAAAGTCTTAAGATTGGGAGTCATAGCCCCTTTTGTCCGTAGAAGCTATGGTTTTCTCCAGGTAAGGTGGTAAATGCCAAGAGTTGTGCGGTACATCCAGTTGTTGACGACCGTCTTACAATTGAAGTAGATAGATCTGCGTAGCTTAAATATGATAACGCTGCAGAAAATCTATAAAGGCAAACCAGAAATGGCCGGCTGCAGAAATTGAGATCATCCGTCATTGGATCTACGCCTGATCACAAACGTGCCACCAGCGTCAATGAAGCGACGGAAGTAGACGCCTAGTGACACGAGCCCCGTCGCCCTGATCAGATAGTACGATCCTGATCTCCATAGCAGTCCATAGCGAAGGTTCAGAGGCCTTTTTTTGGTAACGGGTTTGTGAAGCACTGGTTCGTTGATCGTAAAACTGGCGACGACAATGCGAAATACGGCAATGATCAGAGATCGCGTGGTGCGTTAACGCGGTGATCCATGCCGCTGGGCAGCCTCAAGTCACCCGAGTGTCCTGGAAACATAAGGGTAAATCACGATTTGAGGATTCTTCAGGATCTGTGACGTAAGCCTGATCGTCGCCGCAACTTCGCCGATCAGCTTTATCGAAGCAAGTGACCGTTTGTTTTGTCGCCAAGTCCTTGCGATCGGTTGAACAAATGCTGGTTGGCTGTATTGCTGGCCTTCCTGCCGCCGACCGCGAAGTTGAGTCGACGTCGTCGAAGTTGACCATTGATTAGAACCAGTGTTTCGCTTCTCCCACAATGTCGCTTCTTCGTTTATCGTCGAAATGACTTCTTCAGGATACCCCGCTGTACCTGAGAAGAAAGCTATGCTACAACGGAAGATGTCGACATCACTTCCGGAGCTTCTAGCTGAATTCAAGTTTTCCGGCGTTTCCAACCAAGTCAGAGTAACCAGTAACCATCACTGGTCGCTTAGTACAAAAGTCACGCTTGGCAGTAATAGTCTCAGATGAATATAACCCAGCCTCGACCGGAGTTAAAGATTGACCAATGTTCGATGGGCCAGGATGAGGGCCCGGGCTCCCCTGGTCCGGCTCAGTTCCGTCAGCGGCTGTTAGTGTAAACCGTTCAGCCTCTGAAACTGATCCAGCCAAAGGAGTCGGGAGGTCCGGATACTCCCGAAGGCTTAGTAGCGGCGGAAGTCGCATCAAATCGGCGTGTATGTTAATCGCTCGCTACAGAGATTCATTGAACATCAGCCACAAACTGATCGCCAAGTCAGTGAAACGTAACAGTCACTAACCAGCAGAGGCCACCACACTCATTGAAGAGGTCAGAGCGCCAAAAGCAGTCGCCACGGCGTAACAATACACCGGCTGGAGTCTCATAGGCGAAAGGTCTGTCAACTCATGTCGCAAAATCCGGACCAGGCGGGAAATCCGATTAATCTTTCGGATCAGCCATATTGTGACAAGGCCCAATGCTCCAGCTTCATTCTGTCGAAGGTTGCTATTTGGCAAGGCGGCACACGCTAAATTACCAAATCAAGCAGAGTGAAGAAAATGCTGCATGGAACATGATACCAGAAGTCAAGTTCCAATGAGTCAGAGACCACCAGTTGAAGAAGTAGTACCATGGTTGATCAGTCCAGGGACTACCTCAGCTTCTTACGATGGGTGATCTCTTCAAACAGATCTCCAATTTTTGAATCTTGGAATCGGACTGAGACATTTTCTTCAGCACGCCACAGGGGTTTAGCCGAATATGGCGCATACCTGATGGGATAATCCCGCTAACATCATGCTGCACCAACATGATGGGCTCGCAGTGGATAGGGCTTACTTCTACCACTTCTAAGTGCATTCTTCATATAAGAATCATCCACGTAAGTGCAGCTGGTTGGCTTCTCATAGAGATGAATGAGATTTCCATCTACTGGTCTGATTCCCACTGAGCGGTGGAAGGGCGTCCAATAAGACCACTACGCTCGAATCAACCACATGTCTCAATCCATCTGGCCAGCATCTGCCTTCATCCCGAAAATCGGCTGGATGTGCCGTTCTATTCAATTGTTGAAGAAGCCAAATCGTTAGCTGCAAATACCATCCACTGAAGAGACCAAATGCCGTGAACACCTTAACCAGAATTTGCACATACCTTATATGCGCGAATATAATCAGCGAGCTGCTGCGCCAAATTAACCAACATGGCGAAGAACCAGGCTCGCTTATGTGGCAACGCGGCTGCGATGACCACCAGCCACAGTGCCCAAATGAGCTTCATCTAGGACAATTCCACGGGTGGCTTTCGGCACCACAATGACCCAAATTGCCTGCCTCGTCGACGACCCCGTACGTCCCAAGCCACCGAAAAAACAGTCCATCATGGATGATGCTAAGGGGCCGGAGTACATTTAAGCATTCCGCCAATAGGTCATCCTCCGGCAGAACATTCCGTTCTTTTAGGTCGAGCAGGAACTGAAGTTCGGGGTCAGTCCTACCCACGTTTCCAGTTAGCGGTTGACATACTTCCATGCGACAGACGGTGCTCACAAACGGAGGGTACGCACGAAGTGAGATCCTAATACAGCTCCGTTGGATCAACTGTCGACTGACGCTCCGCGGCAGCATCGTTCCAGCCAGGGTGGTACCGTATGACAAAGTCATCCCTGCAGCTGGTGCACAATATAACCCAATTGTGCGGTCGCACAGTCCCAGAAACGGACTCATTGCTGAAAAGGTCTACCACCGCCCTTACATCCGCCGAATGAAAAGAATCGCTGCTGAAACTTTTGAAACGCCCGCGGCGTAATTCGAAGCGAATGTCTCGCTCAACCGCTGAAACAGGAACCGATTTTACGCCGAATATATCATCCGGAGGGGACCAGCTTCGCCACAGCTGTGAACTTGATCGTATCCACCGATACGCCCTCGCTGCCGATGATATGCCCCGAGGGACTTTTGGTTGGTCCAACCGCCCGTTAACACAGAGCCACGGGACGCGTTAAAAAGCATGCCCAAGTCCTTGACTTATCAGGCTACGGGGTGAGTTCTGCGTCGATATGGATGGGCAAGTAAACATAATGATTGATGTCACTCTGAAGGATAGCTGGGAATTGCGTAGTTCAAATGTCATCGCATTCGAAGGAACCAGAGCCCATAAAGATGAACGCATCTTCAGTTTCTTTGCCGACGAGGGTGCAAAGAAATCGTCATGGGCTGATAATGGCTCGCATACCAGCTTCAAACGAATATGCTTCTCGACCACAGCCAAACGCTGGGTCGTACGAATCGACGGATCTACGCACGCTGGTTTTCACCAGTTGGCTGAAGTTTGAGTGATAGCAGGTGGACTGATCCCAATATCCGGAATCGACCACAAAAGTCCAAGAATCGAGAAGCAAATATTCAGATTGTTGTTTTCAGCTTCAGAATCATCAACGCTTAACGAAATCGTCGATTTGCTCAAAACCGTACGGCTTCTCTCCGTTGGTCTTCCGGTACGCGGCGTAGAAATCGTCCGCCGACTACCCCACGGAGTGGTTGCCCGAAGCATCCCCGCGATAACGTTGTCAGTGCCTAAACGGCGTTGGACCAGAGCTGGTGTTGTGGTTACCGAATCAATGGCGAAATGCCTGAGAAAAAGACCGAGCGGTTACGACGTCCACCTCTTCCAGTCATAATTGGCTATCAGTGGCCCACACCACCGCCAATGGGCCACAACGAACGAATCGGTAGGTGGCCGAAGAGCTGGCTGAGATGATGAAAGGAGTAGGAGTGGAACCTACTCACGATCATAGGCGATGTCAGACGGCCGTCTTCCTTTAGAGCTGTGTAGCTGCCCCATGAGACGCCCTTTCATATTACAGCAGCATAGTTATCTTCGGGATAGAATAAAACAGCAAAGAAGATTGCAGCAAGGCCGTCGAAATCCTTTACCCTGTAAAGGGATACCGCACTCCTGCCCAGGGAAATCCAATCCCTCGCACACAGGATTGACGAAGCAACCTCAACGTAACGAACGGAGGCATCGCCTAGTCTCGGTCTAACGTCAAACGACCACCCCTAGCGCCCCAAGTACCCCTCACGCTAGCGGATCGTGACTCCCAGGCCAGACCAGAAATCATTACACAGCGAAGATCCTGCTGAAGATTCGGTACCCCACGTACAAGCATTGCCTGGTTCAGATTCTTCATAAGCAAGGACAGGTGGCACCGACTTAGGATCGTCATAAGTTGTTTTCATCGGTTGCCGGAATCGTAGACACAGCATTATCGATCTTTGAACCTCCACTAGTCCCTTTGTGTCGCTGTAGAATAATCTCGATACCAGCAGAACGACGGCACCCAAGCCAGATAATGACGCGGGGTGGTGGTGCAGACTGTACTGGTACACGAGTTATTCCAGTTGGAGCTAATGACATTGGCAGTTAGTCATCATTAATTTAAATTGCCATCGCAGAATCGCTCAAGCAGCGCTCGATTGTGGCTGTAAAGCCTTTTGGTCACGTCAAAACGGTACCAATATCGCTTCGATTTCGTTCATGCGGACCACCAAATGTTGCATCGCAAAATTCGTGGGTTCCTTTGGACTCAGAGCCAATCGCTCCGGCTTCTGTTTTTTCTTACGGCATTCGGAAAGGGCATCAACGAGGTTATCCTAACAGGCTCGCAACATAAAGGCAAGAAAGTCGTCTGGGTCCAGGAATAGAGGTGATGATGTAGAAGTTGAAGAAGAAATCGAAGAAATGTCGTTACCATTAATTGCGGTTCGATAGACTCAGGATTAGGTTAACGATAACCTATCATGGAGCCGCGACTTATTGGTTGACAGTTGCTGATTAGCCTGTAAAGGCTCGTTGACTGTCTTCGCCTCATTGGCCGGTCCCCAGGGCTCGTGTCACGAGACCGGGATTTCCCCGATTTCGTGGCACTAGCCTCCGCAACGAATACAGGGTCCGTCGAAAATGATTCTGGAGTGTAAGCTGGAGAGCCGGACTAATCCGCATGAACGACACCTGAACCCCAATCGAGTTCGAGGAGCGAAACTTTAACGGCTTCGTAGGCTAGGTGGAAAGGTCTACCGACGCTGAAGAGATCGATTCTGATCGTTAAGGTGACCAGATAAATGAATGCTTGTCCGTAGGTCGGCAATTGTCCAGTCGGCGTTGACGCTTCTTACGTTGCTTGCCCTGACAGCGGTGGTCATTGCGAACCGAACATACCGGATGACAGTATGACGAAAAGAAAAGCCATAACGCAGTTCCATGCTTAAAGCTTTTACTGTCCTGCATGGGTCCTGGTATTCGTCGCCACTTAAACCGCGACTGGGTGCCACAAGCATAGGTGCTTCCAGTTCCAGACCGAGGGAAAACCCGCAGTGGGAAGGACCCACCACCGAGTGTCCGTCGTTGATGGACATGGGATGGCAGAGGTGTAAACCTCGCCGGGTTTATGACATTGACTGGCTGGACCAGCGGGACCATGAAGATAGAGTTCACGTAGTGAAGGTCTGTGGCTGGTCCACCAATGGGCCGTTATTCCCCAGTTTATTGCCAAATCACCCGATTTACCACCTCGCCATTTACCCTTGAGTTGCCCTGAAGTGACAAGGCTTTGTTGCTGGGAAAGTCATGATCGATTGAGATCAGACACGATCGGATTGCTCACCAGCAACAAGCCGAATCAACAGTTCAAACCACAGCCCCACAATATGAATACTGTCCCATAGATAAAAGGGGAGGGGGTACACTGATTGAATCAAAGGGTACCTGGGTCGGAAGGAATGCACAGCCACAGACATGGCGGACGAATCACCCAGGTCTCGATGAGGTAGGGTCGCTGCTCCCTGGCAACCAGTACATAGATAGTCCGTTGTTGGTGCCCCGATTGATGGAGGGGGTGAGACGGAGGGTAGAGGCCCCACCGAAGTGTTTGGAGAAAATGCACGACCGGGGTTGTGACGAACTCGTCCATAGGCCAAACGGGCTTAATGGATCACATAAAAGCGGCGATCACCCGACAGTGTCCATAAAACCAAATTATTAAATGGGCCCACCGGGGACCAAATTATGAACCCAGGTCAAGTTCCAGGTCCATACCTGGGAAAAACTGATCGTAAAAGTTGACCAAAATAGTCCTCAACGTCACCCGAATTACCAATTAAACGCCAGTAATGGAAGGTTTGATGATCATAGACCGCTGACCCCATGAAAGCTTCACAGGGGGATCACCAAAGCCAGCGTAGAAAATTCCACCCTGACCGTTGTGATTGCCCATTGATAGATTGAAGATAAGGCTCGGCAATGGCTGATACATCTTGGCATGACGGGACCCACCGAACCATGTAAATGGTTTCTTCCAGGATCCAGGTACGTTGCGACATCACCCGTACCAGGTAACTGGTTGGTCGCTGAGTCCAGGTACGAAATAAAAATCTTCCGCACCAGGTAACTGGTGAATCCCATAATCCAGGTATCGAATGATGTCACCCGTACCAGGTAACTGGTCGGTCGATGCCCGTCAAGCACGTGTGCTGTAAAGCAAGTGCCGAACACAACAGAAGCAAAGCAGAGTTATAGGTTGGCAGGACGACGTAAAATAATAGGTCAAATTTTGATCAGAGTCATGGTCGCCGGTGGCCGAATGGGCCGAAATTGAACTGGTCGGTAACGACCTAAATTGTGGACAACACGGCTGCCAGGTCGTTCCTTGTAGTGGATCAGTTCGAGGACGAGTTGGAGTAAACCCACGCAATAACGGGTCGAGCACCCTTGGGTTCTGCCCACGTTGTACGCTTCTTGGCTAATGGCCTTTTTCTTCAGCCGCGTGCACGTACGGTGCAGCCAGTTGCTTGGCATTCTTGGAGATGGATTCTTCTTCACATCTTACTTTTCTTCTGAAATGGATCAAGGTTCTAATCATTCTGAAATGTAGTGGAAATTGGAGGTAACTCCGCCACAAATCATAAAATGTTAAACCTGAAAAAGGATGAAAAAGAAAAGCAAATATTATTAGACGCACATATGGACTACACAAAACCTCAGAACAATTGTACATTAAAAGTTATTGAGGCGTAAGGCCAAGCATGTGCAGATCAGTTGGCCCCAAGCACGGCGATGCTGTACGTAGACATTGGCTGATGAAAAAGACCAAGTAATTGGTCTGGGCAGATGGCGATAGCGCCAATAGGTAGGAGATCACAGGATCAGTTCGCGTAAGCGATTAGCAATTTTACCTGTAAAGGTAAAATGCTTCACCACACAGGAAAAAAATTTCCAAAAACTTACGCAAACCTCCAAAATAATAGCAGAAACTGAGAGGACTACCACCAGTTTCCACCTGGCAGACTAATGTAGCGCAATTGATTGAAGGCCCGTTGAATACGGCACAGGAAACGGTGTAAACCGTACCATCAGGATACTCTTCTTATCAACTGGCTACCCGACAAGTAATTGTCGGGGGTTCTGCACACAATAGATAACGCGCCTGGCTATCAGGAGCCAGGCCGGGGAAGCCTCGCCAAAATAGTTGTAGTTGTAGTAGATCCAACCTACCTAGGCTTACCAACTAACCTAGCTACCATTATAACAGAAGACTGTTAATCAAAGATTTAATAAGAAGCATACATACAAACGTGGGCGTAAGCCCGAACAGACAATCAATCCAAACACACAAGACATACAACTAACAAACAGACTAACTAACAGTAAGGTGGACTTACCAGTATAGCGTAGGGGAGCGTAAACGTACCCAAGCGGTGAACCAAGGCAAGCCTGTAAAGGCAGCCTTTCTAGACGAAAGCAAACACCAGACTGAATAGACTGAGAGAAATTTGAAGAGACCCCCCCAGGTAGGCATACATAGGGAGACATACAGCGCCACCAACAATAACAGTCAGCGAATGGCTGACAAACACGTATGATATTCCCAATCTGTACAGGCAGGTAAGCTGCCAACAAAAGCAAACAACACGACAAGGAAGTTAATAAAGAAACACGGAAGTAACTGGGTATAATTTGCATATTCATCCCTACACTACATCTGCTAGGAGAAAGTTGCTAGATAAACAGTTGCCTGCAAGTTGCCTCGTATAAACGCCAAATCGTAAACTTGCTTCGAAGTTGCTTCCAAAAATAGTTGCTGGAAGGTCGCCTCGTGTAAACCGGTCTGTAGCACTTGAAAATAAGCAAATATATAGAATATTCGCGATAAGCAAATACAAAGAGCGAATAAGCGACTTTACAATAAAAACTGGCCGTACTTTGCCTCATCAATTGATCACGGAAATGCTCTAAATTAATTCCTAGGAGAAGTCTTAACTGCAGAAATTCTTCAACTTCTGGGGTGTCCGCCCCCCCCGCTCACCGTGGTTACTTTTGAGAATTAAAGCATGTTCCGTTTGCATAACTGTAAGTTATGTGATTAAATGACCACAGCGCATTGTAAGTAGACAATCAACTATCCACAGTGTTATATTTTTAAATAAAAGCTTGTGGTCTCAAATTACGCACCAAAACATACAGTACCCTTTTTGAGGAAAACGCACCGGATTTTCCCCCGTCCGAGAAAAAGTCTGCCCAGGTATGATTACTATACAAGAGTTACCTGTTACCGCAGTTTGATAGACTTAATATTATTATTTAGGATAATACTACCGAATTAAATTAATTTGTGAGGGACAAGGTTTACACTTCCTCTTCTTCTACTTTCTCCTGATTACAGAGTCTCTTACTGTCTCTCAATATATGCTTATTTTGAGAACCCTATATGCTTCTCATGCATCTATATGCTCGTGTTCGGTATCTCTTTAACCATCTTTACAACAACCCAGTCTACTAAACATCAACCAGTAGAAAATGAACCTAAGGTCGGTCTGTGGGTGATCCCTTACATACTGAACACTGCTTTCCACAAGGGATCGCTTCAGTGCACAAGTAAGGTAGATATTCGGACGGGGTTTTTTGAGGGCACAGTAGTCTGTGAACGAGAAAACTTAATATCACAATGTCCCTTCAGTGTTAGGCACCACAAATCAATTACTCGTGGGACCAAAATCCAAAATTTGGGATCTCTTGCGGATCCAATAATCACTCTAATCTACTAATCTGACCATGTGTTCCTTAACTTGAATGAACGTTTCCACTGACCAATCCAAGGCTGACTAGCTCTCGACTCTGATTTCTGATCAGTGACTGTCCGTGCACCTGAATCAAATGGTGCAAATGATTAAATCAAATGGTTAAAACCCATGAATACATAGTAATGAGGCGGGATTCGAATCCAGCAACCATTACTCGCCATTTTAGCTTTTCTGATGTAAACTTGAGAATTAACTAAGTGGTCTAGAAAATATATGAGAATTTATTGCAAATACCAGGAAATCGGTTGCTTGGCCACTTGCCTGCACAGATTTGGCCTTCAATGCCGTTTTTTGGTTTGGATTTGCCAAGTTGGAATAAATTTTACAAATTCTCTGGGCACAAAAACATTTAAATAATTACAGAAAGTTTTGGTCTGATTTAGGCCTAATTTCACTAATCTTACAGGCTTGCTTCTTGTGGTTGGCTGGTCAGATTGGCTATGTTCGAAACTTGGTGCTTAAAGCACTTGGATATTGGAAGATGGTTGTTCAACGGAATACTGACACAGTTAAATTAATTAAAAATTATCTACCTATTTGCACTAGCATATTAATATCTTCGTGATTACGTTCCGAACCGCTACGTCACGCGTACCGCCACCCTTTCACATGGTATGTTCCATAATGTTCAAAACTAGCATATGAATTCTTTGAAATTTTGATGGAAACAAATTTGGACAAAACTTACATAATCTTGTAAAGCTGGAAAAACTAAACAATTGTTTCTCTCATACAGAAACCAAATATATTCAGTAATAATGAAAAAAGAATTAAAGTGTGAAGTGTGTGAGCACATTTTGCACGCATTACACAGAAAAGTATGTTTACACAATGTTTTAACAACATAGCGATTTTATGAAAACTGATTATTTAATTGTTACATTATCTTGTAGAGCTTGAAAAACTGAACACTTTCCTTCTTAAAACAGATCAAATCGTTCAGTTAATCATGACAAAACCAAAACTAAAGTATGTTTGCAAATTACATATTAGAACTGACGTTCCGCTAATCGGCCGTCCAATACCGCATGCTTTAATTTGATGGTGACTTAGCATTTGGGCACTCATCGGAGGCCCCTTTATGCTGTCTCTCCGTAGACCGCAAGCGGACAAGAGACGGAAAAAGAAATACAAATATTTGAGGAAACAAAACGGGGAATAGGCCAATAAGCCCCATAAGATGGAAGGATCCGTTTAAAAATGATAAGAAAAGATTTGATCCAAGGATCGAAATATAAAATGTAAAAAATAAGGCCAGGAAGTCTAAAATTCCCTAGAAAATGCGTTTCCAGTAATTGTTTCTAGCCGACCACAATAGTCTCAATTTGCTCTCATCGTGTGGTGTTTGCTGTCTGTCACTCATTTTCCCCTCTGGCCTCTCTGACCTGTCAAAGCTTCTAGTCAAAGTTCAAAAGTCAAAGTTCTAGCTTGGAGAGTGCACTTAATATCCTATGCTGCAGCGCCAGTATACAAGGAAAGTCCTCGAGAGGATGGGGGCAAAACGACCGCCTTCGGCCGAACCTGAAGCAAACAATGACAAAAAATTTTAAGTTTGCCAGCAAGCTGACAGGTAGTTGACTTCACTGAAAGCTAGATAAGAGCAGACTTTTTATCTATTTTGTCTATTTTATCTATCTTCCCTATAGGCTAATCCCGTGCTGGCTAGATTGTCAGGACAATTGGGTTCGAGATTAATGAGAAAAACGAACTATTACCCTCCAAGTGACCACTTTTTTGCTGAATGTTGGGTGCTGAAATCTGGTCGAATTTTGCGAAACATTGTTAACATGTAAACATAACGAACCATAACTATAACCAGTGAATGGAGTTATGAATGGACGTAGTAGTGCACGTAACTGCGATGTAGTCTGGGAAGCAGACGGGTTCCCAGACTAAGAAGAAAAGAATAAGTTAATGCAACGGTTAAAGGGGCCAATTTGGAGGCACACCTTTTCGAGGGCTAAAGTTACCAAATAAACTGTAATCTTACAAAACCATTTTAACCCATAACTTGCTTATTTTTGGGAACTAACTAGTCCGGTTTGGATTCTTGGAATTTGGAATTGAGAGGGAATTGCCTTTCGAATGAGCCTAAGTCACATTTTCGATACAAAATTAATTAAATATTATATACTTAACGCCAATTAAGCCTAATTAACACTAATTAACATCAAATATTACCATCTACGTACCTACCTAGCTAATACTGCATATAAGCAAGGCCAACCATCTTCCAATTTAGATGCATTTTAGCCGAATAAATAAATTTTGAAAGAACTCTGCTAATCAATTGCTGGTTGTTGTGCAATTTTGCTTCTTATAGTTATCTTGAAATCGTTTTAGTTCGCAACTAAGAACCATAATGGGCTTCTTGATTAACTAGAAATAAAGGGAGGTGCTATTTAACACCAGGGAACAATAAATACTCCTCCATTCATTAACAAGGGGAAAAGGGAAGAGCTTATCGCTGACCCAGGAAGAGTAACGATTCTTCAATAACATTAACTGATTATTCCTCTATCCGTTGTTTATTAGGCTGACTGAGTTGCAATACTAGTCTGATCAAGAAATGGAGAAAGCGAAATTGTTTTCTTAATATCTCCTAAAGACTTCCAGATAGCTACAATAAAGTATATATTTTCTGAACCGGAATAATGATATTTTAGTTTTCATGAAAAATTTTTTAGAAATTTTCCGTGTGATTTCAAAGACTGCGCGTTTATATGTTCAGACAGATTGGTATACACTACTACCAAGATTTTTTCATAAAAGTATTCTGACTGCCCGAAAGCCCTACACCCCAAATTTCAACTTTTTGGTTGAAAATTGCGTGAGTTATTCCATTTTTTCGATTTTCAAAAATCCCTTGATCTCTGCCGCTTTTTCGACTTTGACTGGTTATTACTCACGACTTACTCAATGGAAAAATTTTTCGATCAGATTTTCAGGACCGCCTAGGCGTCCGCTTTTACGTATGATATATGTGCTAGGCTATTTCAAAATTTGAAAGTCGATTTTTGAATAATACCACTTTTGGACCCAGAATTTCGGCAAAGCGAAAGTAGCAAAAGTGTGTAAAAATAACGTAACTATAAAGTTCCATCTGAGCTGAATCCAACGATATAAAGTTTTCGTGGCTTATGTTGGGCCCGCAATGATTTATCAAAGAATTTCCCTTACTTCCGCTGGTTTTTGGCTCTCTGATGTTGCCGCCTGGATTTGCTAGGATCAGTGTACAATAGCAAAAGCAATAAAATAAGGGAAATCTTTAGAATTCAAGGTTGGCTAAATATAAGTCCTATCCACGAAGCCTTTATATCGTTGGATTCAGCTCAGGTTGAACTTTGTGAATATGTTATTTGTACTCACCTTTGTTCAAGTCGCCTTGCCGAAATTGTGGGTCAAAAAGTATTATATTTCGAAAATTCAACTTTCTAATTTTGAAATACCACACATATGAGGTGAAAGCGGACCCCTTGGTGGTCTCGAAAATCTAATTGAAAAATGGTTTCCATAACCAAGTCGCGAGTAATAACCAGTCAAAGTAGAGACAGCTGCAAAGATCAAAGGATTTTGAAAACCAAAAAAGCATAATAAATTGAAATTGAAATTTGGTATGCAGGACTTTCGGTCAGGGGACAATGTTTGCTGAAAAAATCGTGGTAGTAGCGTGTCCAATCTTTCTGGACATATAAGCGAGCACTCTTTGGAATCGCACGGAAAATTTCTAAAAACTTTTTCGCGAAAACAAAGATCTCATCATTCCGGTTCAGAAAATATATACTTTATTTGCTATCTGGAAGTGCTTTCGAGATATAAAGAAAACAGTTTTGCTTTCTTCATTTTCTGGTCAGACTTTAATTTTCGACTCTACTTTTGTTGGAATCTGAACCGATGTCCCTCTTTAGGATTATTAAACGTTCCAACAAGACTGGTAACTCTGGTAAGAAAGTTATGCAACAGCTGCTTGGCCTTCAATACACAGGAATAAAATTCACAAATTAGATCTCGGACCGTTTCCGACTTTTAAAACCGGTTCCGGTTCCAGAGCACCGATTACGGTTCCCGCTCCGGTTCCGGCTCTAGCTATAGATTCCAATTCCAACTGAGGTTTTTATAAAACGCTTATAATTCAATTTTTTATTTTTGGTATACATTACGTCTTGACGTTATTATATGCTTATGATCTACATGTGAAAAAGTGATTAAATTTACACCCCTTTTTAATAGAGTAAAAAGTGTAACGAATAAGTTTCAATCCTAAACCCATTTTCTGTGAACATGGTAATGACTCACGCATTATACAACCATCAGAAAGCATCATATTTAGGACATTCACGGCATCCCACAGGCAGCAAAGCTATTAGCTGGTTCTCTTTGGCGGTTCATCTATTGTAGCTGTAAAAAGTGTAAAAGCTGTAACAATTTTGAAAAAGTAGTGTTAAAAGTGCGATGAATACGTAAAAAATCTATGTTGAAAATGTTGAAAAGTGTAAAAAAATATTTTAAAAAGTCCAAACTTTTGCTAATGTTAGTACCTGTGAAAATGTTTTGAACACGTTCAATACTATACCATTTTTGGTTAATTATTCCGCAGACTAATACTATTTGCTATTCACAAAGATATAATTAATGCAGGCATAATTCCCTCCTACGTTTCAATTTCGAGAAATTTTACCCTATCTGTACACTAAGGTCCGCACGAAAATCTTGCATCGCAGACTAAAAACTTTTTCTTCTCTGTAAACTACAAGCTTTCCTGTCCCACCGGTAGGTCAGTAGTGCTGAACGTATTTTAGCATTTTTGCTTTGCTACATTTTACAACCTATACATGCTTGCAATGTATTATTTGTGCTTCTTCTAATTTCTCAGGACACAGGATTAGGCCTGTATAATTGAGCCTGAATTCATTTAAAAGTTTTATAAGTATATAGTAAATACATAACACAAATCATAAGTATGACTAACATCAAAGCAAAATTTAAAGTGGTGAGTGTGATTTCTGATTTCTGAACTGATTTTATTCAAAAATAGCAACATTTCTGTGTTATGCCAAGAGTACATAATGATAAGAGTATGACAAGCCTAGCACTCTGTGCAGTGAAGGCCAAAACTATGCTATGCGCGCTATCGGCTGACCCCCCCCCACAAATTGACCCCCTCTCACACCGCCCCTATATGGGTACATAGTCCCAAACGGGGGTCACTCACTCGCTTGGCATGCTTTTACGTGCAAGTGTTAAACATACACGCTTAAACCCCCTCCCCAAATTAGGCCACTATTAATTTCAACGTGTAATTATGCAAAGCAGTGAGCGACCCTCGTTTGGGACTATGTACCCATATAGGGGCGGTGTGAGAGGGGGTCAATTCGTGGGGGGGTCAGCCGATAGCGCGCATAGCATAGTTTTGGCCTTCACTGCATAGAGTGTTCGGCTTGTCATACTCTTATCATTATGTACTCTTGGTTATACTAACTTAAACGTTAGAAATAAGTCAGTGGTTTAAAAAAGTTCGTTTTTATTTTAGTGCCCTCGTACTAGTCAAAACAAGCAATTTTGTGACTCGAATGTCCACTGAGGGAAAATGCGAAAATCTATATTTTTGCTTTTGTAAACATCTTTCAATGATTTTCCAACAGTTGGATACCTATTTTGGCATTATAAACGTGTAATTTTTGCTAAAATGCCTTCATAAAGAGGAGCAATTCAACTATGAAAAGGGTTTCCAGCTGTTGGTAGAGGAATCGAACGGCGTATATCTCTCGAAAATTTCTTCCAGAATGCAAAAATCAGAAAAAAGTGCACTCATTCTAATATTCAGTGAAATTTCTGGAAAACCAAAGTTAGTTTCGAAGTATCCTTTAGAAAACTATAATCTTAGGCTATACTTTAATAAAAAACTGACTTCTTAACTCAGGCAAACAACTAGTAATGTTTCAGAAATAATGTTTCAGAAATAATGTTTCAGAACTAATAACTCCAAAAGGATCATTTGCTCAAAAGTGGTGAGTATCTTGCCCAGATACAAGAAAAAGTTAAACTCTTAGTTGTTGGACAATAATACTATATGGTGAATAATGGATAACGGTAGACTCCAAAAAACCCACATTCAAAGGCTAGAGAAATTTTCAGAACTTGCAGACTGAAAATTTGAATTTTAAAGCTTTAAAAGCTTTAAAAATCTGGTGGCTAAAAATTTAATTTTTGAAAACATTTTTCAAATATTTGAGACAAATTATACTGGAACCGGTCTGGTTCCAAATGCTATCGGTTCCGGTGCCGATTCTACCGGTTCCAGTGGAATCGATCTGAGCACTATCACAGATGACAATTCTTCAGCATAAAATTAGGAATCGGGAAAGAGTAAAAAAATTCCATCGTTGATTACACTCCATACTAAGCTGATTTTCCATAATTTATACTTAATTTTGATTTTTACATTAGATTTAGCTTCTGCATTTCCCCCCCTATATTTCAGACCAGTTGTTCAGCTAATTTACTAGTGTTTGATTGCAGCGGTCTGGTGGGAACGGTTCCTGAAATACCATGAGTATCCTGCCTTGAAAGGTTGGACAAACAGAACCAGAGCCTACAACTTTACGCCAAGGGCGGGAGACATTATAATTGTGGGCCCAATGAAAACTGGGAGTACGTGGTTACAACAAATCGCCAACAGCATTCGAAGCAAAGGTCAAGTAGAAACTGGGGTACGTTTAATGTTATTGAAACTGGGGTATGAAACTGGGGTATGTCTAATCAATTCTTGGATATATTAGTGTGCAATTTTAATTTGCCGCGTCACATAGTCATCGACTTGAGCCCTTTTTGAGCGAATTCTGGTTTGTGACGGGACATGACACCACAGCGATATACGTCTATTTTAACCAGAAAATTTGCAAACATTTAAAGTGAATGCTTTACGTGCATGCATATATTTCAGGATATCTACGAGGAAACATGGTCCCTTCCAATGTGGTACCAAAAATCATACTTTGATTTCAATGCAGATCAGGTCAGCAGTCCACGAATCTTTAAATCCCATGAACAGTGGCAATACATTCCCAAAGGTACGAAAATGTAATGACTAGCTTCAGTTCATTCTAGCCGTATATGTCACTATTAATAGACAAAATTAGGCGTTTTGTAAGTTTTCAGGTAAATTGATTATGGCCCTGGTAAATTGGGGAACATCGCTCTATCTGCTGCCTGGATCTAAATCTATCTAAATCTCTGTCTCGTTGTCTTCCCTAATTGATACTCTGAAGCTGAAGCTTAAAGCTAGTTATAGTTTTGACTGTCTAAGAAATTGAAATTGATGGAAATGCAATCTGTAGGAAATGTACACAAGCTTCTACACAAGATCAACACAATCTCTAAGCTACAACTCGGCTCCAGAATCATTTGAATAGACAAATTCGGGATCAGAATATAAGGCAGACAAATATAATATATATATATATATATATATATAATATAATATAATATAATATAATATAATTATAATGATAATCAAATGATTTTGAGTACACCATTATAGCGACATTCCGTGGAACCAACGCAGCGGGGACAAAGCACATAATCATTCCACGAAAATGAGCTGACTCGGTTGGAATCTTGCTGTCCAGTCTTTGATGAAAAATGTTTCCAAGAAAATTAGCTGATTTAACTGGAAGCTAGTCAATCCAGAATTTAAGTGAAAAATCGACGTTCTAAAAATCCAAGAAATTTTACAGAAAGGCTCTCTAATGGTTGGAAATAGAGTTGTGCCGTTAGGAAATTATCTTCATGAGGGCATGTCCCTATTTTAACCGGGTCTGGGACGGCCCGGTGCACGCAAGCTCGACTCGGAGCCCGAGATCCACTTCCGCCAGAGTTGGAATCATGCTGGCAAGAATTAAAGCGCCTATATTTCCACGAACGCCGGCTGACTCGGTAGGAATCACGCCGTCTGGGCTAAAGCTTTCAATTTTTTCTGGAATTCAGCTCATAAGTTTTTTAGGTCGCATCCGCGGAATCTCGCTATAGTGGTGTGCTCAGAATCTTTTGATAGACGCACAATATACATAATTAAAATGCTCTCAATCTGCCCGGGGAAAAGCTTAAGCTACATTTTACAAGAGGGCATAATTTATTTATTTTCCCTAAAGTGTATGGGTCAAACTCGTAAATTAAGTTAGTTTTAATATCCCTGGAAAATAGGTAGCCTTTTTGTTTTATTTACCCCTTTGCGTACCAAACGAGGAAATTTCGCGACTTCTATTCGAATCAACTTTATACAATGCAGTAACAACTAAAGATTTATGAAAATTCCAATGAATAATCGTGTTCCGCAATTAGGTGATTATTTTGAAAAAAAGATGAATAGAAATAAATTTGTGTATGTATCATTTGACCTTTCGGTAACCTCCGCGGTGAAGATTTTCATTGAACGTATTCAAACTGAAAATTAAATAATTGTACTTCTGACTATTAGCCAAGTGGAAAGCTTTGGCGGAATGAGAAACCGAATGGCTTTTGGCTTGAGTATGTATTCTATGTAATCAGACAAAACACAAACGTCACATTTACAGATTATGTAATCGTCAGTTGTGTTATTGCAGCGGATGGAGTGAAGTACATTTATATCACCAGGGATCCTCTTGATATAGGGAATTCACTAGTACACTATGTGCTTGAAGCTCTAGGACTACGATCCAAGGATATGACTCTTCCATGTGCATGTAAACTTGCCTTCACCAAAGCCTACAATTTCATGATTGATGCCGGCAAGCACCTGTTTACATGGTCCTCTAAATTTGACAGTGAAGACACTCTTTTTGTGTTTTATGAAGACCTGAAAGAAAACCTGCCACGGTCTGTTGAAAAAATTGCCAAATTTATGGAAATTTCATTGACACGTGATGAGCGGAACAAAGTGATCTATTACTCTTCATATCAGTACATGAAAGAAAACAGGGAGAAGTTTCGCCTTATACCTGCGATTCAATCAATTGCACAGGATGATACAAACTGGACAAAAGATGCTCAATTCTCTCTGGTCCGAGCTGGCTTATCTGGTTATGGGAAACAGAATTTGTCATTCCCTATTAAATTCTACCTTGAATTTATGTACAATAATCTTCTAATGCCAGCTTTTGGTTGCAAAAGCTATTCTGACTTTAGAGCTAAACGTTCAATTTTGATCGAATAACCTGTACATGGACATGAATGATACAAAATGCGTTTCTTGCATTTAAGCTAACCAGTACAATAGTATAGATTTTGTATGGATTGGTGTTAATTTGCCTTGCTTTAACTCGATGCCACTAACTAGTTTTGTGTTAATACTCATTGTATGATGCTGGATGACAATAACATACAGCGTGCACACAAATTACTTAGGTGCGCGCTGCAGAGTGCACACAAATTCTTGAGATGCACCCTGCAAAGTGTGCACAAATTACTTAGATGTGCGCTGTAGGGTGCACACAAATCACTGAGATGCAATTACAAATCATGCACAGTCAAATTAGCACAAAGCCATATCACAAATTTGATACAACAGAGTAGACATTCTAGCTAAAAATGTGTCCAACATCATTTAGTTTGTTGTCAGTTTATTGTTGGTTGTACTAAATCTAAGTAATCCAATAAACAAGTAATTAATAAGAAATAAGCAGAATTTGACTGGCTGATGTATTACCCATTGAAATATATTGTAGGTCTGGTGGAATTAAGGTTGATGAATTCGAAATCTTCCAAAATCTCAAACATTTTATTGGGAAAATATTTATGTTTGCAGAAATTAACCAATGTGTGTTGTCACGAATCCCAGTGGAGGCGTCGATGATGCAAGAATAACAACTGATCCCAGTGACTTCGACGTGCACCTCTATAGTGCCGGGTTATGCAAAGTAGGTAGTTCCGTTTAATTTGCAAATAAGTATCCGACTTTGATTCCAGACGGAAATAGTAGTCACGTGACGTTCCATTCGAAGAGTCATTTCGGTGTAACAAGTGCGGATTTCCCTTTGGACTCTTCTTTGCACTTCTGTGGTACTATCCCGAAAACAAATCTAGTGTAGTAAACTAGCAAGCGCCACTTAAATCAATCGTATCCTGCATTCGTGCATTAGCGCGTAAGTGTTCTTCTTAATAATCGCATTCTTAATAATCCTATAGTCGGCCAATGCCCTATCGGTTCCGTCTTTCTTCCTCATCCACAGTATAGGAGAAGCCAACAGCTTTGACTCAGCTGTATACAATATGTCTGCAGACAGAAGTTCGTTGACGAACTCTTCCACATAGTGCTTCTTTGCGTGAGGTCTCCAATAAGGTGGCTGTTGAATTAGTGCATGCTGTTGAGTGTCCATTTCTGCTGTTACTAAACCAGATCTTCTTAAATCCTTGAAGGATGCAGCAAAACAATCAGAGTACGTTACCAATAGCAATCCCAATGGAGTATATACCTAGTTCTTAGTTATTAATGAGTTTAACTCCATGTGGAAGTGGCTTTTCTGAATTTTTGTTACTAAATTTTATAGCCAAAACTTATGGCACACGGTAGGATGACTGGAAAGTACCCAATAGTACAGTCATAACCTGCACATCAATGTATACAGTTCCCATGATCGTACCTTTGTAAAAGTTTGCTTCCCTTGAACCAAGATTCATCACTGATGCTGAGACATATCCATTTGTGGTCTGCAGAAGAGATCTTGCAGCAAACACTATCTTAACTGCACCTAGTCTATTGGAAGCACCCTTCAAAACAATTGGTTCAAGCAAGCCACTATCCAAATGCTTGGTTAACTCACCTTTTAGTAGTTTCACACTCCGAGCTAAGATATAACAAGTCTCCGCTAAATTGCAGTGCTGCCGAACACCGATACAGCTTCAGTAATTGGAACCGTTATTGTTCATAAAACAGTAATCGCTCGGCAAAGTTAATGGTTACCATTGAAAAAATCGCTTCCTAAGGGACAAAGACGGCTTGATCCCGTACTACAAAGAATATTTCTTCTATTTCTGCTTTCCCAATGAAACCTCCAAAATACACTTATCCATAGTCATCATCTTGACCATCAAAACACCCTATTTTCAGCCTGTTCTTCCCTAACCTCACGTTACTTCTCCTGGCACAGGAAGAATCGAAAAACTCCCACTTACCACACTCACTGGGCGACTGAGCCTAGTAAGGCTAGAGTACTCGTCTCCTCTATTAGGCATTGCATGTAAAATAATTTTAGCATAACTTTGCTAGTGCCATGCACGAGCACTTCTTGATAAACTCCAGAGGCACAAAACTTGCTAGATGTAGTGGAGTGACCCCTATTTCTCGTGGACGCAAACCCCCACCTCAAGTCGCAAAGATGCTTCCTTGTGAATTCGACGTCCGCTCAGACAGTCCCCGACGGCCCACTTTCGATGGACGCTTCAGTGTACTGTTTAAGCGAATGAACCATCCAGCATAGCGGTCTGCTTTGAAACCTCTAGCTACTCTTTCCCCTGTTATGGTAACTAATTCTCGTTTCCTTGTTGTTTCTTGTATTATGGTTACCTCCTCTAACGTTTCTATTATACCTCATCTTCCTCGACTTCTACTACTCATTTAGTTCTAGTATTCTTTCATTCACTTCTAGCATTCATCTAGTATTAATTTCGCGCCACCGGACAATTACGAACAATACGGTGAGGTAAAAGTAAAGGTAAAGTAACCCCTGGAGAGAACTCCAACCTACAGAAGGTTGTAGGGTGCCGGTGCATATCTCCGGATTCTCAGCCCGAAGCCAGTAGTGACAATTCAAATGTTGACTACATCTATGGTAATGAGGCCAGCCCTTCATCAGGTTAACGCCAGCATACAGACTCCTGTTACGTTTCCACCGCAGTGGGAACGATTAGGGCTACCACATTAACAGTAGCCAGACCGCTGCATTGAACTTACTCGTACCGGGTTCGGTTGAGAATTCTGATGTTAGACCTTCCACTTACCCCTGCACAGACTTAACAGACTCCTCGAGCCCTGATATACGCTTCGCCTGGTCTGTTCCAGGTTGTACGGTTGAAGTATTAACATCTGCTAGGTGGCTGTGGATCTTTTCAGGATAACCCCCCAGGCCCAGATTCCGCAAAACTTGACCAAATGAGCTGAAATTTGGTATGGGTATGTTTTCGACCACGCTGAGTTCAAATATCGCAAAATTTGTCGATTTCGCGGAATTCGACTTTTTCGATTGGCAGGGGGGACCAAGGGGAACCGAAAAATTTTTGTCTTCGATTTTGCTGAAAAGTTGTATTCAGGGGTTTTCGGGGTCGTAGAACACGAATCTGAAATCTGTTTTTCGATTCAGCTTTTTGTTAGCTTAGTATAAACTAAAGTGTTAAGCTTAAGATGTAAGCTTATACTGAGCTAACAAAAACCTGAATGGAAAAACGGATTTCAGATTTGTGTTCTGCTTCCCCGAAAAATCCTGAATACAACTTTTCAGCAAAATCGAAGACAAAAAATTTTTCGGTTCCCCTTGGTCCCCCCTTACAAATCGAAAAAATCTAATTTCGCGAAATCGAAAAATTTTGCGATATTTGAACTCAGCGTGGTCGAAAGCATACCCATACCAAATTTCAGCTCATTTGGTCAAGTTTTGCGGAATCTGGGCCTGGGGGGTTATCCTAAAAAAACCCTTAGCTTTAGCAATAATATTTAATTGAGTTCCTGGGCATGAGCCAACAAGCGCATTAATACAAATAAAGTCTGACCAAAAACTATAGAGAGCGAAACTGTTTTGTTCATATAGCGAGAAGATGAAGATCAACTCTTAGGTCTAAGGACTAAGCTAACCTAGTAATTGTCTAACCTAATGCAGAGGGTCATCCCTAGGGCACATGAGTTCACCTATGCCTCCTGGAAACAGTCGTCAAGGGGACAGTTTAGATGTCTAACTGTCACTGACGGATCGCTGCCAGGGTCACTGCACAGTCGAAAATGACCTTAAAGCTAGTACAGTTTTCACACTAGAAAATACAGGACCAGGTCTCCGTTTGTGGACTAGTTTTAGGCTCACTATTTACTGTCTAAGTTTCAATCTCATCAAGATCCAGCGGCTGAGAACAGGTACAATGGAAAGTCAGCTCTGAATGCTCAGACTCGACTAGAAAACCACCGTCAGCTACTAGGAAGAGAAGACTTAACTTAATAATTTAGAAATTTGGCAAAACAGCGATTATTTTGTTTGGAACATCGATTTCTTAAAACATGCTCGACGGATCCCGGAAATTTTGGCCAAAGTGGAAAATCTCACTTCTGCGGAGGGACGATTTTCTTGGTTTTGGCTAAAACATCTCCAGTTGCGAGAAAACTGAGTACAATATTGCGAAATTTCGTGTTATCATGCATTTGACCGATTTTCTCGAACGTTAAGACCTGCTGAGCCAAATCCAAGAAAACGTCCCTTGGCCCATATCATGGCAGAAAATGAACTTTTGACCGATTGTACAATTTTGAGAAATCGAAGTTCAAAAATGTTTCGTTCATATTTAGCCCGTATGTCAGAAAAGTTTTGCTAATTTTGCTAGTTTCGTAACCTCATGTAAAAGACCTCATTGTAAGCTTTAAAACGATGTATGAAGCTCTTTCTAACACCCACACTTGCAAAAGTTATTTTGTTTTAAAGAATCACCACAAAAGCACTGCACAAAAGGATAACGCCACCTTAAGCTCGCACCAAAATTCTAGTGGATTACGGGACTGCTGAATTCCTAAAGAGCCAATCAAACACTAGGCGTTTGAAACCAGCTCCACTTCTTTGGATTTTACCAAGCCCCCAGAAGTACCCCAATTCCAACCTAGGGTTCAAGGTGAAAACTTCTTAGAAGGAGGTATCCTAGGAATGGAAAGTTGACATGGGGTGTCTTTGATGGTCAGTAACGCTTGCCACCCAAATGCTCGCCCCCTCAAAGACTGATTTGAAATCTACAACCTTGCCCTCAAAATTTTGGTCTTCTTGCAGTCATCTTACGATGATTGGTCACTTTGATCTTTTTGGGTTCCCGCCCTTTTCCAAAGGGTTTGGAACCCTGTTCCCGCCCTTTTCCAAAGGGTTTGGAACCCTATGTTCTGGACATGTTTATTATTCTTATTATTGTCCACAATTTCGTGTACCCCCCCTCTATCTCGAGAATGGGAAGGGGTAGAGACGTGGTTGATACCTCATTTTGAAGGTCTTGACTTGAACTGCTCCCGGAAGCGCGGGGAGCCCCGGGGGAACAGAGGTGCTCCCGGAGCACCCCCGTGAGTAAAAATGAGTAAAATAAAAAAGTTGTCCAAATGAGCTAATTTTGGTATCATTCGAAAGCTCTCAACGAGTAATGAAAAAGTTGTAATTGGGTCAAGGCCTGAAAATGTACCTATTTTGAGTTATGAGGCGAAAAAGGGTCAAAAATGGCCAAAAACTGCCAAAACGGCCGTTTGAAGGGGTTTTCCGCCTTTATCTCGAGCTAGAGTCAACTAGTTGGCCTGAAATCCTGCATGTAGGGTGGCACCCGATGCGGGAAGACCCTCCGTGCACCTCGGCACCATAGTGTCACACAATTCGCAATTACTCGATACGGTGATGCTGCAAATGGTCAAAATTGAAAGTGACGGAAACCCCCCAATATGGGTATCATTCGAAAGCTCTCGTTGCGTGGATAAAAAGTTGTAATAGGGCCAAAGCGCCAAAACGTAGGAAAAATGAGTTACGGGGCTCCAAAGGGGCCAAAAATGGCCAAAAATGGTCAAAATGGGTTAAAATTAAAAGTTGTCGGAAACCCCCAATATGGATACTATTCGACAGCTCTCGTTGCGTGGATAAAAAGTTGTAATAGGGCCAAAGCGCCAAAACGTAGGAAAAATGAGTTACGGGGCTCCAAAGGGGTCAAAAATGGCCAGAGACGGTCAAAATCAGTGAAAATTGAACCTTGTCCAATCGAGCTTGTAGTGGTATCAATCGAAAGCTCTTGATGAGCTGGGAAACAGTTATAATAGACGCAAAGATAAGAAACTACATACTTCTCCAGGAAATAGATAAGCTCTTTGTATAAACGGAAAAATGTCGGGCGGGAACCACTTGATGCCTTTTGACTTATTATGAGTTGTCATTGGCTGATTTCGAAAGGGAGGCCCCTCCTCCTGTCGAGTGTTTTCGTAGTTTTTCTTTGTGGCGGCACCTAAACAATATAGCGTTGTGGCGGCACCTCAGGGCCTCAGGCCAATTTTCGAGTGGCCCAAAATACCCTAAAAAGCTATGGCCATATGCGTTCACATGGTTATTGTTTCAAATTGCTTTTGTCCCCGAGTCCATTTCTATTGATATTTCACTGTTCCTGATTAGTATGAGAAGAAAGATTAAGAAAGACAGACCGACGAGAAGCGGAAAACAACATAAGAAGCTCGAGACGCGGAAAACAACTAGAAACTCTAGAAGCGAACAGGCCGAATTATGAAATAAGTATTACCTAGATGAAATTTGATTCCTACGTAACTGACTTATTGTTTAAGGAAATACTATTTGAAAATAGTAACATTAACTATAATTTTCATTTTTATGGGTTACCTGTGCAGTAAATTCTAGAAGAGTTCCCCACTGTTAACTAAAGCGTACAGTCTTACTGTGACTATGACTTACTATTACTTAACGTCATCCTTCGTGACGTTGGAATGGGAGAACATGTTATCACACAATCGATCAGCGACGGCTTCAACCACAAAAGCCGGCCCACCGAACTGTCATGGCTCTCATCGATTTGTCTAGAGCATTTGATAGAGTCCGGCACTGTGGTCTGCTGCGGGCGATGTCGCTTGTCAGTGTGCCTTGATGCATATCTCGGTGGGTTAAAGCTTTCCTGCAGGATCGGCTCTATTCCGTCGAATTCGAAGGGGCAACCAGTCGGCCAAAACGATTCGGCTGTGGTGTTCCTCAGGGTTGTGTCCTCTCTCCAGCTTTATTCCACATGTTCATAAACTCCCTGGCTGAGGCAGTTCGTGAAGAAGTGGAAATATCCCTATTTGCAGACGATGTGGCCATCTGGTGCAAACACCCACAGATTGCAGTGGCCACCCGTAAACTCCAGGAATCCCTTGATGCTATCACCAAATGGGTTAGATCGAACAAAATGGTCATCAACGTCTCAGAAGTGTGAAGCATACGTGTGCTTGGTGGGGGGGGGTTTGGGGGGGTTTTCATCCCCCCAGACCTGAGCTCACCCCCCAGAGGGGTCCCTCACCCCCCCAGAATCCGGATTTTTCCGGTAAAAACCGGAAAAATCCGGTTTTTCGGCGGCCTTCGGCCGCCCTTCACCCCCCCCCCAGAACTTCCCCTCCTGCACATGTCTGGTGTGAAGCCTCAGTGTTTACCACTTGGAACAAGGAACAGCACGCAAACCCGCACATAACCATTGACTCCCAGCAAATCCCATTCACCAAGACCCCGACTTTTTGGGAATAAAATTCGGCCCATCTCTATCCTTCAGGGCCCACATTGATCAGCTCATCTCCAAACTCCGAAGAAGGGGAAACGGTATTCTTCGATCCCTAGCTGGTACCAAATGGGGATGCAAAAAGAAAGACCTTCGGATGGTGTACCTTTTTTATATTGCATCCGCCATAGAATCTTGTGGCCCTGCCTGAATGACGACTACAGCTCCTTCCAACCTGAAACGGCTTCAAACAATCCAGAACTAAGCTGCCAGAGCTATAACTGGCTGCCCTAGAGGATCCCCTGCTGAACTCACAGTCAAAGAGGCAGGCATGGTACCTCTCCATGTCCGTGCCAAATCCCTAACTGCGTCAGCATACGAAAGTATCAGTGCCTCCCAGATTCTAACGCCACTGCAGATTCTTTGCTGCCCCAACTTACCGTCTCCTGGCCTCCGAGCTCTCCTGACGGGAAGAGGGCTGGTCTCTAACAGTGCAGGCCTCCACCGACAGCCTGGTCAAGGAGAAAAATAGCCATAATCAGCCCGTTTCCGCCCTGGGAAGCCCCATCCGGGCTGGACATTGTGTCTGAAATCTGCGGTATCTCCAGAAGAGACCCCCCAGAGAAGAAGACATCTGCTACGGAAAGTATCCTGGATCGCCTGAGCCCGGCCCATGTCGAAATCTCCACTGACCGATCAGCCCGAAAAGGAACCTGGAAACGGAGGAAGCGGCGTTTATATTCTCCACCACCGGCTGGCTCTCACCCGGAAAATAATCGAACCAGCTGATCTGGTCACCTCGAGTTACGGAGCTGAGCTCCGGGCGATGGACCGCACCCTGGAATGGATCGACGCGACGACATCCGCAGAAAATCAAATCATCAGAATTTTTTCGGATTCCCAATCGCTGACCAGGAAACTGTCCTCCGATCCTGCCAAATCAGCTACGTATAAGGAGTTTACAATCTGGCGCCGCATAAAGTCCTGAACTGTCAACAACGAACCCTCCAAATCCACTGGCCGTCCGGCCATTCCGGTATACACGGCAACGAAATCACTGATACGCTCGCTGGCCTCGGCTCAAATCTGGATCAGGCTTCTACTCCCGTAGTCTTCACGGCAGTGAGATCCCTAATTTCGAGACATTTCACTAGCACCTGGCAATCCGGATTATCCTGGGACAAACTAGACCTGCTTCGAATCCCCCGCAATCCTGACCCGAAGGAAACTGGCCTACGCAGGGCTGAAAGGTCAGTCCTGTCCCAACCTCGTGTCGGGGGCTTCTCCCCAATCCTAAAGTGGTACCTCCGTAGGATTGTAGCCCGAGATTCTCACTCACGTGTCCACTGTTCTGACCAGGAAGACACACTGTCGCATGCCCTACTATACTGCCCACAATCAGACCACCCACGAATATCCCACTTGGGTCCTAACCCTAGCCTTGTGGTCCTCTGGAAAAAGCCTCGGGAGGTCCTTTAACCTTTCTCAGAGAATGCGGCCGCTTCCATCCTGGAGAGAATCTGTTTTCAGGTGGCTGAAAGCAACAACAACAACAACAACAACAACAACAACAACAACAACAACAACAACAACAACAACATATCACACACTCACAGACACTTTATACATTCACTATACATACATACACTATACATATACTAGCAGGACTTTATACATTCACACAGTTGGAAGGAGGGGAGCTGAAGTTGAAATCCGTGCAGATGATGTTGCAATTAGGAAGGAATCAAAACTAGCCTCTCTCAGGCTCATAATGAATGGTCTCATTTGACAAACAACATTAATAAAGATTCAGTTGTACAATAAATAAAAATACATTAACGACATAACAACAGAAACACACCGGAAAGACTATGCGGCTTATAATTTCCGAATTGTACGTGTACGCAGGATTTTCTTGAAACTCGTCTTGTCTTTTTCATCTATCAAAAGATTTTGAGTACACCAACCTAGCAAGATTCCGCAGATTAGACGCAGCAAACATTTATTGGCGACATTCCGTGGAAAATTTTGGAGCTAAAACCCAAACAACCGGTTTCCAGCCAAATGGGAGAATTTCCGTGGAATGTTTTATCGCTTAAAACTGACTGACTAGATTCCGGTAAATCGATTTAAAGGCGAGTAGGTTTTATATGTATTAAATGTGTGAAAAGTCATAGTTAAGGGCACGGCTGGCCAATTTCCAGCTTCATCGGAGATTTTCCATGGAATTATAAAACAGCAAAACTTAGACAGCAACATTCCGACCGATACAGTGCCAGTCGGTAGAAAATTTATAAACCTAAACCCAGCTCACCAGTGTCTGCGGAATCTTGCTATGTTTCTGTACTCAAAATCTTTTGATAGATGCATTTCTCTTGAAAACTAGTCATCAAACTAATAATACAAACTAGCTTCTTACAGGTCGAGGCAAATATTATTGAGAACATTATTCTTTTCCCAGTTTGTATCGTAGAAGTTAAGCTCGAAACATCACATGAGCTGTTTGTAGTTCTTGGTCTACCTGTTACCGTAATCAGAATCTAAACGCCATGCTGCATTTAGCTGATGCGAACCCATCAACTACTGCAAATTTTCACCTATTATATTTGTTACAGCCAGTCCCTGAGTTATGTCCTCAGTGTAACGGTGACAGGAAAAGTCGTATCACCAAAAGTAAAACTTTCTTCAACAGCTCATAACATCGCAAACCCAAACCTTTTTACTGACACTAATTTACAAAGACAACCACAGTAATTTTGCGCTGTTTGTTTTGTGTCCACTGTTAGCTTTACTGACTGACTGCTGACTAAAAACATCAAGATTCTTAGTGCTGGAAGACTTTGCGAGGAGAATGCAACCTCATTTATAAAACTTCTTACATGCAGATTTTTGGCTCATTTTAAATTATCTTTACACATTTCAGTGCTTTTTCCTGCTACGCCTCAGCGCAGCAGGTCTGTTATGTTTGCTCAGCTTCAGGTCAAGCAGAATTTATTTTTTTTCATTTTACCGTAAAAGCATGTATGTAAGTGTTTAAGATAGGCAGTACATGATTTCTTTGTGAATTTCTCTTTTGGAAGATTTCTGGTTCCAGTCCATGCAACTAGGCATGTGTGTTATGGATTTATAGACACTGCTTGAAAATTCAAAAGGGGAATAGATAATTCCAATTTTAATGACTAGCTAATTAGGACCATCTAAAGAGACAGCAGCAGCTTTAATGATCCTTGCATTAAACAGCAGACTAAACATTGAAACATTACAATAAAAATAAATACTTTTACCAGAATATAGAAAGCAGGGTAGCTTTATAGCGGGCTTAAATAATTACACGACGTTTTTCACACAATTTGCTGTATGTAATTAATTAGTCTCTCAGTTATAAAAATATATATAACAGGGCAGCACATGTTATAAGATATTAACCAAGCGAAACTCAACATTTCGCAGTAAATATTGCTTGTTACAAAACAGCAGGAGTTGTTACCATTAAATCACAGAATAGTTCATAAAACCTCTCCATATACTTTGGTTATGAGCTCACCACTTCAGGAGAGCTAGCGAAACATGCACATTAAATTCATATTAAAAGTTGCAATTTTAAAATAGCCGGATCCTACGTGTAGAACATAACATGGTGCTACTAAATCAAAACTTGTCAAATTTTTGACACCGGTCCTTAGCTTTTCGGAAATGCAACGTAAATAAAATGATGTTTTATTAGTTTATTAGTTTTTTATTAGTTGCACAAAAACTTGACTTTACCAATTTATGACCGTCTTTTGCAATCACTTTAAAATCAGCCGCAGTCTTTCATCATCATGTGTTCTCAGCACTTTCACGCTAACTATTGTTTAACAATTTGTCAGTTCTGAACGTTGTTACGCTGTCTTGTAATTGTCTTTGTCTCAGCGCGTGTGCTGAGACGAAAATGGATGGCTCCGTCGACTTTCGCTCTCCTGCGGGAAATGTTTCTGAATAAAATTAAATAAAACTGCAGATTGACGGCTTAAGTGCGTATATCAGCGCAAAGATCAGAGGTCACCGGGGTACCCTGAATCGCTTAGCCGATCTGGTAGGGCTGGTTTGACGATTAAAAATGAAAATTTGTTTTGATGCGATTATTCATTTTTGATTCAAAACCAAAAATCAAAATAATTGAAATTTGTAGGTGAATCAAAAATCAAAATCAGAATCACGAAATTTAGCACCTGCATCGAAAATTAAAATCAAAATGTTTGGCTTTAACATTAAAACCTTTTTGACTTTTGATTTCTGATGCAACATCTTCTTTGACAGCCACTGGTCTCAGCATGGCAAACCTATCATAACGTTTAACCATTGAAAATTGTTTTGCTGATGCTTATTATATATTTGTGCATTTACAATACTGTTCTCTGCTCCTATACCGCAACTGCCAAGCTCATTTCTATTGTAAAAGACGGGGGATGCGCAGTAGTACTGTAGCACTGTGTGGTAGTTCCGTAGGGTACAGTTCTACATACTTTTCGCAAACAGCGACAATTCTATACGTAACAAATCATTCGTTTTTAAAAATTAATTTGCCAGTTTTTCCAGGGGAGTCAAAGATGCTGTGTCTTCGAATTTGCTCCAGAGGTTTTCAGGCACGCTGACTGAATCTAAAATCAGTTTTTATTCTATCTGTAGGGAAGTATGTAAGGTTGTGCTGCTTTTCTTTGGGAAGGGCGCGGTGCGAAAACCTCAGACTTCTTAGCTTCTTCTAAGATTTTGACGCTTGAATATTCACTTTGTTTAGCCCACTGCAATTAGGAACTGTCTCAAATTCGAGATAAAATAACTTGTATTTTTCAACAAAAATGCGTTTGCGAAATCGTATATGCGATTTATTTTTTGACTTGACTAAACGCTAGTAAACACTAGAAAGCGTCATACATAATGTTGCATCCCTTTTACGTTCTTCCACACTGTTGTACAATAGCTTCAGCTTTTTAGCCTAGTTTTTGTAATAAGCAAAAAGTAAAAAACTCTGGCTGTCAGACAAACAAAATGCATAAGCAAATTAATAAATCCTTTTAATAAATCGTATTATTTGATTTTCAATTTGAGACAGTTCCTAAAAAACGGTTAAAAATCTTTCGAGTTTGCTTTCATCCTATTTTCTCCTGGAATTTACTCTAAACCTCCGGTTGAGTTTAAAATGCAGTGACGTTTGTTTACTGAAGAAGTAATGTAGAGTAGTTCAGAATCAGCTAGTTTAGTTTTATGCTAACGCCAGCAGAAACGGCGCTTCAAGTCCCCATCTTCACAGTGGAATACTACCCACATGATTTGGAGTTTGATGGCAGTTTAATCTGTAAATTAAAACATCTGCTTATAATGCATGCTTACACGTAAGCACAGGGATTTCAAATTTGGCTTAATTTCTATGCTGCTGCAGCATGCGAGTAAAAATATTCGATTACCGCATTTGCATTTTGTCTTAAAATGTGTCGTGTTATTCCCACTATTTGGATATAATTGTCCAGAAGTCAGCTGCTACCTGTGAAATCGGCACATCTGAAGCAAAAGTCGTGCTACTCACTCCAGTGGCTAACCAAAAATAGATTTGCCTTCGATTGTTGAGAAGCTGCAGACGAGGGTTTTATTGGTTGCGGAACGCATGTGTGAAGACCGTTTTTGGTTAAGCGTTATTTCGTTACTTTATTAACGTTATTTCGTCACTTTAGTATAAGCTTAGAACTTAAGCTTTCACCGAGGTCACGAGCACCTAAACGAATAAACGGGCATTAGATTCGCGTTATTCAACTTCTCGGCAAAAACGGGGACAAAACGATTTTCGGTTTGCCTTACTTCACACTTGCCAATTAAAAACTCATCGAAATTTGCGATATCGAAAGATTTTGTGACATATGAATTGAGCGTTGTCAAAAACAAATCCTTGCCATGTTCAGCTCATCACGAGCTATTATATGATACCCATATTGTGGGGTATTGGAGAAAATTTTTATAATATGGATATTCCGGTTTTCGCGAATTCCGAGAATTCAGTGCGTTTTCAAGGGTTCGTTCTAGTATAAAATTTGTTCAGCTCGTTAATAGCTTACGAAACAAAGACAAAATGAAAATTCTTTTGCCGAGAAGTTGAATAACACGAATCTGAAATCCTTTTCTCTGTTCAGCTGTTCATGTCCTCAGTGAAAGCAAAGCTTGAAAGCTTTCGAGAATTCCGTCTCAGTGCATTCTCAGTAGAAACGTTTTGTTACAAAACTTGTTCAGCTTGTTAATATCCTTCCACTGATAATTATCTCGTTGGTATTGGAAAATATTTTTAAAATCCGTTAATTTTGAAAGCAATTCCGAAATGGTTGCGTTTTCGCGAAAAGCTTGTAAGAGCAAAAATATGCAGCCGGACCAGCTCTATCAAGGAAATAAAATTTCGACTGCGTTAACAATTCGGTGAAAAATTGAAAATTTAAGATATTCCGTAAACCGAGAATTTAAATGTAATTCGGGCGACAAACAGTACATAATGACTGCCCTTGCCGATTTCTTTAAAGAGACACTGCAAGCCGACTGTGAAAACTACTAAGATAAGATAAGACAACCTCTCCTAAAAAACTTCTGCGATTTTATTTGAATTTTTGTTTGTTTTTGTCATTTCAGATATGAAGGAGGATCAGCGTTTATCCCTTCGTTGTTTTTGTTCAGTATTTACCGTTACTTTGCTGGCGTGGCTTGGTTCCGTTGGATTTTGGCTATTCTGTGGAAATGGTCTGCAATACTTGTGTTTGGAGCCTCAGGGTGAGATCTGAGATACGGTATACATTACAATAATCAAGAATTGTATCATTTGAAAAATGCTAACACTTTAACAAACTTCGAGCTTTAGAACTTTGCACAGGTACTGACTTAACTTAGAAGGGTTAAATACCTAATGTGGAGCACAGCTGTCTACTATGATGCAGTTAATTTTATCAATGTGTAATTTATGCTTAATTTTTAAAGTAGGGATAGGACAACACTGTACGAATAAACTTGCTTTTGGTAGCACTCTCACCCTGAGATTTAAGATAATTAATAAAATATGTAATGAAATTAGCTAGACGAAAAGTCACGTGTCATTTGATCTACTGTCATCCGAAAATGCCAAAGGATACCTCAGAAAATGACCCAAGTCGAAGATTTTATGACTGTAAGTCGTCTGAATGAACGTCCAAGCTGTACTTGTACCAAGAGTACAACCTATATGTAATTAAGAACAGGGTTGCCAATCTCTAAAATATACTAAATTAACCATAAAACAAAAGTGAAGATTAGTTAAACCCACATTATAGGGCAGGAGTGCCACTAACAATGGGAAAGCAATATTACAAATCAACCACATTAGTTAATTAAGTAATCAGTAGTAAAAGTACGCTAGTGTTTTTCCCCGGTAAAAGCTGGTGCCTTTTCATTAGAATCTCATTATCCTTGTTTTAAGCAGTTAATAATAGAAATCCCCTAGTGCTTTTTCATTAAGAAAAGCTGGTGCCTTTTCATTAGCAACCTTTTATCTCTCTCTCTCTCTCTCTCTCTCTCTCTCTATATATATATATATATATATATATATATATATATATATATATATATATATATATATATATATATATATATATATATATATATATATATATATATATATATATATATATATATATATATATATATATATATATATATATATATAAATCTCTTTTATAAGCAGTCAATACCCTATTGTCAATCACCTAAAGATAAAGAGAAAAGTCTTAAAGTGGTCGAAGAAAATGTTTAATTTTCCTTTAACAACAAGCAACAATTTCAGTTTATAGTATAAAGTAGCTATTATGCTGCACTAGTATTAATTAGCAGTAATATTTAGCTAAGTATGCGTAGCTCGTTGCAATTAGTGTCATTTTGCTTTTATTATTCATTTTTGATGTTAGTTAGGTTAAATTAGTAACAATAAGGTTAATTAGTTTTAATTTGGGTTAATTAGTATTAATTACGTAATAATTACGTAATGGTTGAAATTTTACATGGAGACATGACTTAGGCTTAATCGAAAGGCAATTCTTCGCTGATTCCAAATATGTAAATTTTATTTTCTAACTCCAACTCCCAATATTAAGAAAGTTATGATCGAAAATGTTTTAGTGAAAATGTTTTCTATTTCGTAATTTTGGTCTCTTTAAAAGGTTTGTTATAACTTAGGACTTACACAACCTTGGTGTTAAGTACAGTCCCATTGTCTGGGAAGCTGTCTGACTTCCAGCCACCGTAGTAGTAAGCCTTTACTACTACGGCCATTCATCCCTCCCTTCAGGCCCTCCGTGAGGCTGTCCTCACCTGAACTTTTCGTTGGCCTTAGTCCAGCAGAAGAAAGAGTTAGTATACACTTTTTCTCAATTTCAATGGTTTGGAGGGGGCCTAATTGTCCCAAAAATAAATTAAACAAAAAGAAGCGAATTAAACATAAGTGGTCAAGTACGGAGAATTCGCTGATATAATTTTTAGTTAGCTAGAAAATACGTAAGAATAATTATGTGCATACTTTCTCATCTTTTTATGTTTCATTTGCTTCCTTGTCCTCGGTCAAGCGAGGACAAGGAGTTTCCAAGCAACAAGAAGCAATTGTTGCTAAGGCTAATGAGTAGCGTCCCTTTGTTTTCGGCCAAAAGTTCAAGTCAAAATTAAAGGTGAGGGGCCTGAAAACAAAGGGATAATAACTAATTATTATCAAAATAAATAAATCATTTCGTTCAAATAAACGCATTCAGGGGTTATCCATTTCATGTGGGCTCAGAATGGCCTAAGTTTTGCATCTTTTCGTCAATTTTTGAGCAAGTTAAAGCTACATTTCAATTACTTGTCCCTTTGGTTACGTTTACGTGTAAACATAAAATCTTATAAAATTCGCCCAAGTTTCGTCCCCGAAATTTATTAAAAAGTTGGTCAGATGGGAAAAGCTTTCCTCTAAAATCAAAGGTAAAGTTCTCCCGCCGCCTTAATTGCAAACTGTCTACAATCTGTCAGCAAGCTGCTGCTCGCTCCCCAAAATTCTCCAAATTTTTAATCAGTGTTCGTTGAGACTCAGCCGAGAGCGGCTGCAGGTTTGTCCCCTTCCCCGCGTGCATTGTCTCTCGTGACATGGGTATGTCACGAGTATAGCAATGCACGCCCCCCATAGGACGCATCGAGGACACTTTCTAGCCCTCACCGGCCAGAAAAGGAAGAATTAATCCAACGCTCGAACACCCACAACTTGAGAGGCCTTATGGGCCTTTTATGTCCGGTCTAGAGCTGATTATTAGGACAAAATTTAGGATTTTACATTGTGGCCCTTTTGGCCAATTTTTTGTATTATTGTATTAATGTAAGAAAGGCCAGCCTTCATTTTATGCAATTTTTGGGCCATGAGCCCCGCCTTTTCAGCATTTCTGGCCTTGTAGCCAATTTTATTTTACCTAGCATGATGGGCCGTCTGGCCAAGTTTTTGTTGTCTAGCATGAAGGGCTTTTAAGCCAGTTTACTTTTCTTTCACCTTCTAATTTTATTATTATTTCACGATTTCCAAGTAAGGGCAGCTCATGTAAACCCCTCCTGTTCGATGGAGCTCTTGAGGCATGCCGGCACACTCTTTCTTTCTTTCTGTTTCACTTTCACCAAGCCACGCCTCATTAGGCCTAAAATTACGTTTTGTTTTGTAGCAAAATATTCTTTTATAATGTAACTCTTCGGAGTTGCTTTTGTAGCATTTATGGGATTCTGAGTGGGTCCCAATCCCAACCCCTGAGTTTAGATAGAGGTTCCCTTTGCTACGCCCCTGAAAATTAATAAGCTAGTTAACGGAAATATTCTCCCCACAGCCGGCAACTAGGAGTTGCCGGCCATAATTTCTAAAAAGGCTTCGCTTAGTCTTAAAATCAACAGTCTTATATCCTGTTTCGTTTCAGCGTTAAGTCGGCATTGAAATTGCTAGGCACCAAAATTGTATAGGTTGCTTTAAACCAATTTGTAAAACCATGAGTTGATTTAATCATCAAAATCATTTAATTATCAGGCAGTATTCTCAATAGGAATGGACCACTTTCTCTATTTTCGTAATCTTTAATTAATCATGTGTTTAGTTTGCTATTTAATCTTTGTTGTTAGTAATAATTGCCGGGCAATTATTACTCACTGTCTTTCTTCCAAATTTTTCCTAAACCTTCACCAAACTTTCAAAGTTCAGTTTTTCACATAAATTTCTTTTATAAGGCAATTCTATGGCACTGCAAAAGCTAAATCCGTAGTTTAGAGTTTGTAAGCAACAAAGTTTGTAGTTTAGAGACCAAAATATGCACATAAACAAGGGTTTAGTTAAGTAGTACATGTCGTAAGTAGTTAGATGTTTTGGTGTGAATGCGTCCCTTGTACGATAGGGGTTGTGAGGATTACCAAGCCAGTGTGAATTGTAAGCGAGAATCTGCTCAATTAATGGCTTCTAGTTTCTAAATTATGCTTAACGCTGCTTCATTTTAATAATTACTGTTTGGAAACGTTTATCACCCAAATAACGTTCAAAAACCGATTAATGCATTAATTGGGCTGACTGGATACCCGCTAACAACACAAATCTTAGAATTGGGATAATCCAGAACATGCAAACACTCTAAGGCAGAATATAGTCGTAATCGTTGGTTATGGTTTCCCAAATTACAGTTTATGTTATATCTTATGTGGTTAGTTAAAACAAAGATCCTATTTAGCCAAAATATTGCTAACTTCACGGATTATCCTTAATATTTGGCAGTGTATCAACTCCCATCTGGTGCATGGGATTAATACCGGTAGAACTGCCTGAAACTCCCATATTAGGCAGGAGATTGTATAAATGCGTATAACTGTTTGGCTGTTCGTTTAAATGGTTGATATCCTGAAAGAGATGAGGTTATTTGGCAGCAGGAGTGAATGTCCACTGTTGGTTCGTCATAATACGCAAATGAGGTAACCAATTTGGTCCAGGGTCACGGGGACTCCCGGGACAGCTTTTACTAACAGGTGGTCCTCGATTCGTCCGCGTAGGTAGTCCTATCACAAAGGAGCGGACGAATCGCAAACAGGGACTTCGCGCTGGTCTGTTTCGCAAAATTAAGATGCTATTTTAGTATTTTGAAGGACAAAACTCAGGAACTCACTGCCAAGATACAAAGTATGAACTAGCTAAGCTCTGTTTGTTACCGATGTTGTTCTGTCTCCGTTTGTATCAATTGGTAGAATTGTGTTATTCGTGCCCTCATTGCTCATTCGTGCCCACTAACAAAACCACCAAATTCGTTCAAGTTTGTGTTTCTGCAGAGTGTTGTAATAACGGCTCAAACCTTTTATATCAGCCTTTTATCACAAAAAGTAAAGGCTCTACGTTAATGGTTTCCTTAAAGTCCAATGCTGCAGAAATTACGTTAAATAACTGTTCTTGCCTTCACTCGTTCTCACCAACGATACAACCAATTTCACTCTGGTTGACATTTTTATGAAGAATATCGCAATTCAAACCTTTTATATATGTCATTTCGTTACTTCAAAAGGCAAACGTTTCACGCTAATTAATTCCCGCCGAACGCAGTGTTGACGAGACGTAGTTTCACAGATCGAATCATGTATGTTTAACAACAGCAAGAACTGATCATGGAATCAAATGGCACATATTGTGAATTTCAGTACGTAAGTATTAGGATTAATACCTAAAAATACAAGTCGATGTATTCATGTCAATTAGTACGTACGAGTTAGGAATCTCTTTGAACCATCTTCTAATGAACCCCAGAAAAGCAGGAATTTTAAGAAATGAACGTTTTATGATCGATGTCAATCTTTTATGCAGGAAACGGGTGCTTTCTTGTTCCCAAAATGTCAAAAGTCATCATTTCAATCCTAATAGAGGTAAACGGAATATCTACAGCAGAATCGTGTTATATTGGCGATTTTCTGCACCATGAGGCAAAAATCGCCCAAAGTCGATATTCGGTAAAATTCGGTTCGCATCAAACAAATAACGCGCAATTAATCTTAGTTTAGTCGCCAATTGGCCTAAAAATGCGCCGTTCTGATCGTTTAAGCCGAACATTACTCAAAATAAATGAATCTCCAAATTTTGTCTCAGAAAGCCATCTAAAGAGGGTAATAGTTGTTGGATTTGATTCCCGCGCACATATCCTGTATTAATGGGTTATAACCCATTTGATTCAGGTTCACCACAGAATCGTCCTGCCAAGATTCATATCGGTCTGAACCTGATCCCGTGTTCACTGCGAAGTATTGGTCTGAAGTGGTATAGGTGGTTATCAGTAGACTCAGTTCAGAGGATTTTGGATTAGATATTAGCGGCCTATTTATTTGTATCATTGATTTGGAACCAGTTCAGAGAATTCAGAAGGTACATTGGAGAGCGGAACTTATTGATAGAGGGTTTAAGGCACAGACATTCCTTCCTGGCACGAATCTAATCATTTGTCAGTTTAACCTACAGTTGTGAGCCTGTTCAAAGAACTAGACTAGAACATTATTCACTCGTAATTAACGATTTTACCTTTGAATTTTTCAAGAAATCAGTAAAATGTCTCAAATTATCATCCTTGTCATTGCTTCTCTGGAGGCCACCGCCTCAATTTTGTCTGTCTGCTTAAGGCCAATCAAAGAGAAGATATCGCTGATTTAAAGCAGAAATCCTATTAAATTATTACACTTAATTTTCATTAATTATACTTTGGGCATCTCCTGGTAACTCCCCGCCTAGACCGATCCCTGTACTTGTACTCTCCACCGTCCGATAGCCGCCTTAGATCTGTGCGGTTCTTTGTGAATCTTTAATACCAGATCTAAGCCCACTCACCCACTCCCGGAACAGTATTGTATATTAACTTAATTTAATTATAATCAATTAATTGTTTGTAGTTTAAGCTTGTGATTAGACGGATAAAGGAAGTTAATTTGATACACGCACTCACACGCACACACGCACAATACCTGACTGTACCCTACAATCATTACCTGAAGAAGAGGAACCCTCAGTTAAGGTTAATCTAGACTGAAGAGTGAGCCTAATTAGTGATACACATAGCAAGAGGAAGAAAGAGAGAATTATTAATATATATTGGTGAAAGTTAACATTCTTCCATTACTATCGGTGAATTTAAAGTATCAGTTTGGGAAAGAGTTGGCAACCCTGGTATACTGTATTTGTACTGTACCTTGTCAACATACCAAATCACAGTTGTAATTATTAACAGTTCTGTTGGTATAGCTGTTCTTAAAGTGTACTTGAACCTATTGTTAATTAATAAACTGTCGGACATTCAATCTAGTGCAGTTAGGATCTCGTTGCTGTGAAAGATCCTGTTGCGATCTCATTGCTGTGAAAGATCCTGTTGCGATCATCCAAACGACCCCTAACAAACAAACTCACGACCACTGCCCCACTTAGGTTGGCTATAGGAATTTCTGATTCTGGACACATCACCTTTCAGAGATTCGGTATTTAAGGGGGGGGGGTCGCTTTTTGGCCGATTTTTCGACCATCTCCGATTTTGCTCATTTTCACATATTTTGTAGTCCCAATGGGTCCTCAAAACAGGACAAGACAATATTACTTCTATCGTGCTGTAGAGCCCTTCAAAGGTGACCTCGACATGTGTTAAACATAGGAAAATGAAAAAGTTAGGTTAAAAAGTTTGTGGCAGAAAAATTTTTCGCTGTATGCAGGATACAGCACTACAACCTTGTTGTTCATGTTAAGGACATATCAGAGAGTGCAAATAACCCTTCTGGTACAATTCTGTTGAGTGTCGGATTTTTGGCGATTTTTCAAAGTCAAAATTTTGTAAAAGTGGTGCTTTTTGTACCACGAAAAACAGGACCAGCGAAACATTATCACCTCTCCTGGACGATTGGCAAAAGCTACAGAAATCGCTTATAGATAGTTGCACTCTACGCAGACACAGAATTCTTATGACAGTAGTAGCAAATTTGTACCATTTGTAGTGCTCTCAAAAAACTTGCCACAAAATGTGCTAATTTTGCCAAAAATCATCATTTTGCCAAATTTTCACGTTCTTTTAATAATTTCTCACTCGTTGCCCACTCGAAAGTCACCAAAAATGACACATAAAACTGTCAATGCCTGCCGGACATTATGCTAAAGGCAAATGCTTCAAGGTTGAACTTTTCTGTCGTGTCGGCTCCTTTGATCTCTTATAGTCACAAAAGTCAATTTTTGAAATTTCCAAAATATAGACACATTGGGTATCATTCGATAGCTACTGATGAGCTGAACAAGTTTTCTAATAAAACCATGTGTCCGAAATCTAGTATCTGAAAGTTAGAGCAAGTTAACGTTTGAGGGCACAGTTAGCTGAAAAAGGCTCAGTTCACAATTGAAAAATGTACTGTGAACGACTGGCTGGATGGATATCCTGGAGTTGTTTTAGTATTAAAATATTAGCCAACCCACAGAATTAATTTGCCATATTAGTTGATCCAAATTTCGCTGCCGTTCTGTCTCAACATGACCTTGGAGGGCAAATCACAGTGATTTTCAAGTTTTCCAACTTTATAGCTGAATATCTCTGCCACCGTTTGATTTCGAACTCTAATGTTTTGTCTTGTTTTTGAGAACATATGTACCTATATTGTGTGTGAAAATGAGTGAAATCCGTGACTATCGATTTTGACCCAAAGCGACCCCCCCTTGAGTCTGCTAATTCCCAGTAGACGCGCTGACCTTCCGTTGTAATCTAGCGAGTTTGCCCCTGGAGTATCAAAAGAGAAGATAGCCTAAGAAACTCAATCTCAATTTTACTCGTTTCATTACAAATACTACAATTACTCCCAGAGATTCCATTATGGGCACAATACAGTACAGTGTAATACTGTACCAGAGTTGCCAGTTACCGTCGTTTGATATACTTAATATTATCCTAATTTGGATAATATTACCGAGTTGAGTTAATTTGCCAGGGAAATGGTTTACACTTCCTCTTCTTTCACTTTCTCCTGGTTTCAAGGGCACGAGGGTGCCTGACGCCTCCCTTCTCGGGCTTGTCCTCGGTTTCCTCTTGGTCCGCCAGCCCTGGTAGAAGCGCCACATAGAGACATTCCCTCAGGAGCGTAAGCCTGGCCCGGGACAAAATGGGACAGGGCAGGGCCGAGCTTAACTTTGAGATTACGCGCCGGGCCGCTTACGCGTATTTATAAAATACACTCACACTACGCGCATATGGAAAGTACACGGGCATGACGCGCACGGTTTGGAAAATGTACTCGCATTTTGCAGGAAATAAATTATCAATTGTTTCTTGAGCTCTGCAAACCGTATAATTAAACTAAGTGCGTCAGTTTGAAGGTCTCACAGATGTCAATTAAGTATCTGTGGGGTGATCGTCTTCCAACTGCTATCCCATAGGGTGCTACCATAAATAAATGCAGCTTTGCAATGTCTCTTGAAAAAATTTACTTCAGTCCGTAATTCCTGAAAAATTACACTTCTTCAAAAATCAGTTAATTTTTTGTTTAAAAATTTAAAATTTAAAATTCAAAATTGTATTCGTTAGAAAGACAAAATATTAAGCTCAATTTTGATATAAAAATGGCTTTTTAGCTCCAAGTAATAAATGAGTAATAACGGTTCAAAGTTTATGTCTCCAGAAGGAACCACTACCTTAACATGCCTATTATATTCTTGGAGGAACACCGCTTTTATAGGGTATTGCCATTGGATGAAAGTGAAACGATAGACAATTATATTCTACATGCAACTATATTTTTCCCGTAATGAGACTAATGTGAGTGCATTTACCAAACCGTGCCTGCCATGCCCTTGCGCTTTTCATATGCGCGTAGTGTGAGTGCATTTTGAATACAGTGCGCTTCACACTCGTAGTGTGAGTGCATTTTATAAATACGGTGCCGCAAAGGAGGACGAAAATTTTTCAAACTGACCGGGCCGGGCCAAGGTGAAATTTTTACGGGCCTGGCCGAGCCTAGAAATTCAGGCCCGTAAATGTCTCAAATATAGTGTTTGATTGCAGCTGTCTGGTGGGATCGGTTCCTGAAATTCAATGAATATCCGGCTTTGAAAGGTTGGACAAACAGAACCAGAGCCTACAACTTTACGCCAAGGGCGGGAGACATTATAATTGTGGGCCCAATGAAAACTGGAAGTACGTGGTTACAACAAATCGCCAACAGCATTCGAAGCAAAGGTCAAGTAGAAACTACGGTAAGAAGTTCCAGATGTTTAATCAATCCTGGATATATTAGAGTGCAGTTTCAATATGCCAGTTCACATAGTCATTGACTTGAGCCCTAACACTCACTTTATGAAGCTCGACGCTCTGCTTGATACATGTTCTGACGAAACATTGCCCATTACCCTTACATTAACAATATTATGATTATGATTTGTTTGAGTTGAACAACCTTAGTTTTAGTATGAAGTTAGTCAGTTTAGAGTACCTGTTGGAACAATATGACGTTGAAATCCAGTCAAATTCATTTCATACTGAGACAGCCTGAACGCAGTGTCAGTCATGGTTTGCACAGTTGCACTTGAGTCAATACTTGAGCGTCACACTTGAGTTTCCACAGCGACACACCCAACGTCTGCTCAGCGACTTTGAGGTGTTGCGCAGTAGCACTGGCAGGAAAAGAAATGGCGTTCAAAAATGTATTCTGAACTGACATAAGTAGTGGATACTAGTCTATAGTTGCAGCCCACTTATTGTAAAGTTGTATATGTTACGTTCAGAACCTGAAGTCGCACAGAACTAGTTCGGTGAGGCTCAAAACTCACAAAACCCGTTCTGCGAAGCCTTATTTCACATACCAGTTCTGCAAGGTTTATGCCTTACAAACCCCGTTCTGTGATGCCATTTCTCACAAAGCTACTATTGAGAGGTCACTTTCCTCACAAAACCCGAAATTATTTCAAACTCAAAAAAGATGAGTGATGTCTTTATGATTCTTTGACTTCCAGATTTTAAGTGAAAGCTTTTCAACCAATGTTACATTTAATTTTAAATTATTAGTTAGTGTTTCCTCTGAAAATTTAAAAAATGGAAAAATTAATATAAGTTTATGACATAAGGATTGAACGGAATAGACATGGTTTATTACCACTTAGTCAACTCCCAATTTGTTAGCTTTCCAGTTTGTCCAACCCCCTGGTTAGTCAGCTCTAATTTCTAAACTTAGAGGGAGTTACAGCTGATAGATCATGATAAGCCTACAATTTTCGCTTATACTAAGCTAACGAAAAGCTGAAGGCTCAGATAACGGAATAAGAATCGTTCTCAGCGACTCAGAAAACCCTGTATGCTAGTTTTCTGCAAAATCGTTGACAAAAAATTTTCATCCCCTTGGTCCACCTTACCTACTTATAATGCGTCATATAATATAATATATAATATATTTATATATATGTAAATATAATATAATATAATATATATATATATATATATATATATATAATATAATTATAATGATAATCAAAAGATTTTGAGTACACCATTATAGCGAGATTCCGTGGAACCAAGGTAGCGGGGACTTAGCACAAAATCATTCCACGAAAACGAGCAGACTTGGTTGGAATCTTGCTGTCCAGTTTCGGATGAAAAATGTCTCCGGGACAATTAGCTGATTTAACTGGAAACTAGTCAATCCAGAATTAAAGTTGAAATAAGTACGTTCTAAACACGCAAGAAATTTCTCAGAAAGGCTCTCTAGTGGTTGGAAATAGAGTTAAAGAAATTATCGTCAAGATGGTATGCCGCTATAACAACCAGGCCCGGGACGGCAAGTGCATGCAAGCCCGACCCGGATCCCGAGATCCACTTCCACCAGAGTTGGAATCTTGTTGGCAAGAATTAAGGCGCGGATATTTCCACGAAAGCCGGCCGACTCGGTATGAATCACGCCGTCTGGGATAAAGCTCAAAATTTCCTGGAATTCAGCTCATAAGTTTTTCACTGGTCGGAATCTCGCTATAGTGGTGTCCTCAAAATCTTTTGATAGACACATAATTTAAGATTTTTAAATGTTTGAAATGTTCGAAATTTTTAAATTTTCGAATTCATCAGCCTCCACTATGCACTCATACAAAATGTAAAGTTATAATTCGAAAAAATCGAAAATGAGGGCTGGGGAAAGTGCAAGAGATCCAATTAGAGTAGTCTCGAGTTAGAATTAGTCAACGTTTACTTTCTTACAAATTCTTTAAAAACATATTATTATTATTATTATTATTATTATTCATATATTATTATTCTTATATTATTATTATTATTATTATTACATATCATGACATATATTAAGCACAAATTGAATTTTAAATTGCGATGCTAATATTTAAGTTTTGTAAATTTTGACTAAATGTCAGGTATATACTCAAATATTTTATGCGGATTAGAGTTAACTAATTAAACTAACTAGTCAACTAAATAAAAATATATATGTAAGCATAATTTTAAATTTTCATTTGATTAAATTTAACTTGCATATTAAATTTAAATAAATTTCTCACTTCTATACAACTTTTAAATTTTTTAAATTTGTATGCAATTGGTGCTTCCAGACCTAATTTTATACATGGCTACAGACATAAATAATACTTATGTTCAAATTTGTTAGCAAAAATTAGTTAGTTTTGAAAATTAAAGCTTTAATGTAAGTCAGCTTATGTATGTCAGTCAATTGCAGAACTTGGTTTGTTTGACGTCGCGATGGGTCAAAAATTTAATTTCGCTTATACTTTGCTCATCTGTAGACTCTATGCATTGCATTCACCTGGCAAAATATGAAGAAATTTGGTTCCGCCGATTTCGATATATACGCGGTTGAATTTGAGCTGTTTTTGGTTCCCAGACGGTGTGGTTCGGATATCAGTTTGGACAATTTATTGATGTGCTAAAAGGCATCAGCCCATGAGTTCCATATCATAAACAGGGCCTACTATTGCTGTTTCATTTGTGCTAACCTATGTGTAATTTCACTTATACTATCTTAGGAAAATTACAATACAGGAGCATAGGAGCTATATTGAGTACATGCTTTCGCATGCTTTATCGCTAAAAAATTGTTTTGTATAAAAAAACCGAGTCGGGATTTTTGTGCTCTTTTCTTGTTGTATTTATGCATGCCAAATAGTACCCAGAAAAAGAGGAACCTCCGACTTCCACACTCATAAAGGTAACTAGTCGTTCACATCTGTAATCTCGTAATGTCGTACAATCCACAACGCAAGAAGGAGCTATGAACGGATGCTAGTTTTCAATTTTTTCTGAACATGTTTTTGATGGAACGGACGTTAGACAAAACAAAAGTGGGAAAAAGTTTAGGAAAAATGGATCCTGCTATGCCCAAGCCGATTTCGGTCAAATCCCAATTATCACCTCATCAGGTCGAATAACCCGTAGCGTTACAAACGGCTATGAGCGGATACACCTTCATAATTTTTATCTGTGCATGTTTGAGTTGGAACGAGCTTTAAAACATGCTGAAAAGTATTAAAAATAAATAGAGCCGGCTATGCTGATTTCGTATCTGATCACAAATCAGAGCTACCACATATCATCGTGTCGTCCAGAACAATCCAAGGCAGAACTGCTACTACAACGTGTACAAAAGCTAGTAATGATTTTTTAAAAGAGTACAAACTTTTTAGCATGTCTAACGTCTACTCCAACACAAACATGCTCAGAAAAAATTAATAAGGCGCATTCGCTCATTGCCCTTCAATTAGCGCGGCTAGTTGTTGGAGCCGATGAGGTGATATTTGGGATTTGATTCGAAATCGGCTTGGGCATAGCAGGATCCATTTTTCCTAAGGTTTTTCGCATGCCTAACGTCCGTTCCATCAAAAACATGTTCAGAAAAACATTGAGAACTAGCATCCGTTCATAGCTCCATCTAGCGTTGTGGATTGCAGGGCATTAGGAGATTGCAGATGTGAACGATAAGTTACCTTTATGAGTGTGGAAGTCGGAGGTTCCACTTTTTCTGGGTAATATTTGGCATGCATATAGCTAATACAACAAGAAAAGAGCACAGAAAAAATCCCGACTCGGTTTTAATACAAAACGATTTTTTTAGCGATAAAGCATGCAAAAGCTCAATATAGCCTCTTATGCTACTGTTTTGTAATTTTTGGTAAAGGTGAAATTACACATAGGTTAACACAAATGAAACCGCAATAGTGGCCTTGTTTATGATATGGAACACATGGGTTGATGCCCTTTAGCATATCAATAAATAGTCCAAAACTGATATCCGAACAACACCGTCTGGGAACCAAAAACAGCTCAAATTCAACCGCGTATATCTCGAAATCGGCGGAACCAAATTCCTTCATATTTTGTCATGTGAATACAATGAATAATTTCTACAAATGAGCAAAGTATCAGCATATATATATATATATATATATATTTATACACACACACACACATATATATATATATATATATATACAATCAGCTTGAATTTAATCGAAGAGACTTTATTAACTTTCTAGTTTTTAAATTTCCGGGAAAACAGTAACTTAACTTTAAATCTAATATAACATATGAAGTCATAGAATCTTAAGACATCAATCAACTTTTCAGATAGCAATATTATATTGACTGTAGAATCATTTCGGAGTTTGTATGGTAAGTGGCCTGTAAAAACTAGTTTGGTCAGAAAAGACCTCGCACAACGAGTATTGCTAGGTTATTTTGTGCGATTTCGTGTTTGAGACACGACATGCACAACATAGCACCAGACGTGTATCATAAACAGAAGACTTGTAAAAATATTTAATGTGAAAAATTTATATGTATGCTTATATTTCAGGATATCTACGGGGAAACATGGTCCCTTCCAATGTGGTACCAAAAATCATACTTTGATTTCAATACTGATCAGATCAGCAGTCCACGAATCTTTAAATCCCACGAACAGTGGCAATACATTCCCAAAGGTATGAATATGTACTGACTAGCTTTAGTTCATTCTAGCTGTGTATGTCACTATCAAATGACTTAAGGTGGTGATTCCCTTTGGTTACATAACGTTTACACCATTATTACTCATTCATTGCTTGAAGCTAAGAAGCCATTTTTATATCAGAATGCAGCTTGACATTTTATCTTTTTAATACATAATAATTATGAAACTAATGTTGCTTTTCTAAAATATTTTTACACAGTTTAGAAGAAGTATAATTTTCCAATTTTTTTTGCAGAGTCAAGTAAATTTTTTCGGTTACGACCGACAACGGTTATATCATCCGATACCTCCATCAAATAGCTGGGGACGATTTTTTATCTATTCTGAAACCGCTCTTCGTTATAGGAGATAAGCTGAAATGTGTGCGTAACCTGTATTGTGCCTACTTTCTCCAAATTTGTCATGCGATTACTTTAGCTAGAACGCAGTATTCGGGGCAACTAAAAAAACGACCCTGGGTATATTTGTGCAGAACACATCTGTTAAGCAGCAGCCCTCCAGCTTGCATGGTGAATGCTCCACAATCTTTGGAAGAAAATTGGTCGTGTTTTTGCAAAAACTACATTTTTTATGATAGCGGCCTACGGGATAGCTGCTGGAAGAAGATCATGCGTCGGATAATTTGCCCCTATGAGATTTTCAGATAGACGCCCTTAGTTTGATTTTACGGCTTGCATAGTTCAAGAAATGATGGATTATTTGATTTCTGCAAAAATGACAACTTTTCGACGCCAAAACGCGAAACTCGGCTATATCTCACGATAGTGAAAAGCTAGAACATTGCTTTAAAAAGCAAAAATATGAAGCTCAATGAGATCGTTCGAATGAATATAGTCATACATAACTGTATAGCTACTGTCAAACTCACAGAAATTTGGAAAAACCGCCCGGATCGCCCTGGGAAAAATCTCTAATTTTTGAATCGGGATGGCGCGGAGGGTGTTAGAACGCTAAAAGAACGGATTTCGGCAAGTTTCATCAAATCTCATCTTGATTTACGCCGTCAACAAACAATATGTGCCCAAAAGGAATCACCACCTTAATCAGGAGTTTTTGTAAGTTCACGGGTAAATTGGTAATTGCTCAGGTAATTTGGGGAACATCACTATAACTCTCTGAGTTCTCGCTATCTGCTGTCCGAATCTAAACCTGTCTAAAATTAGTTTCTGTCTGTAGACAAGGCAGTCTACTTATCTTCCCGAATTGATACTCTTAAACTAAAGCTTAAAGTTAGTTATATTTTTTCGCGCACTAAGAAACTGAATTTAATGGAGTTGCAATCTACAGGTGATCTATACATACTAAAGCTGCAAGCTAAAGCTCGGCTCCAGAATAATTAGAATAGACAATTCGCTGTTAGTCAATCGTCATGTTCTGGGCACTCTGCTGTGTTCATCGTTGGCTCCCCCCCCCCATAAACTGACCTCACATCCCTCGTATTGGACCACGAGCCCCAACTTGTGGGGGGACCACGTACCCCAATAAACATCATCAACGCTCCCAAATCTCGCTGTCTGACCTGGCCCGAGTTTAGTTACACATTACTGAAGACATAATTTAGTTATCTCCCTAGCTTTCGAAAGAAAGCTTTCGCAGGATAAGAGGTTATATGGCTTTGTCTTAAACGTATATTTGATTTTCGATGTGTTATTGCAGCGGATGGAGTGAAATACATTTATATCACCAGGGATCCTCTTGATATAGGGAATTCCCTAATGAACTATGTGCTTGATGTTCTTGGACGAGGATCCAAGGATATGACGTTTCCATGTGCATGGAAACTTGCCGTTACTAAAACCTACAATTTCATGATTGATTCCGGCAAGCACTTGTTTTCCTGGTCCCCACAATTTGACAGTGAAGACACTCTCTTTGTGTTTTATGAAGATCTCAAAGAAAATCTGCCACGATCTGTTGAAAAGATTGCCAAATTTATGGGCATTTCATTGACCCGTGATGAGCTGAATAAAGTTATCTATTACTCTTCATTTGAGTACATGAAAGAAAACAGGGAGAAGTTTCATATTTTTCATGCTATTAAAACAATTGCCCTGGATGATACAAGCTGGACAAAAGATGCTGAAGTCTCTCTGGTCCGAGCAGGCTTATCTGGTTATGGGGAACGTAATTTGTCATTCCCTATTAAATTCTACCTTCAATTTATGTACAACAACCTTCTAATGCCAGCGTTTGGTTGTAAAAACTATTCCGACTTTAGAGCGAAGCGGTCATTTCTGATTGAATAACCTATACATGAATGAAACAACGTGCGTTACATGCGTTTAAGGTGGCGGCATCCTTTTGTGCAGACCTTTTATAGTGATTTTTTTAATACGTTCATAACTTTCGCAATGTTTGGAGTTGGAAAGAGCGTTGTACATCGTTTGAAGGCTTATAATCAGGACATTTATACAACCTTACGAAACTAGCAAAATCAGCAAAAAACTAGCAAAAAGTTTCTGACATAACGGTTATATATTGACCAAACATTTTTGAACATCAATTTCTCAAAACTGTGGAAAAGGCCAAAATTTCTTTTTGTGCCAAGACATGAAGAATGGGCCGAGGAACGTTTTTTTATTTGGGCAGGTCTTGACGGTCGATAAATCCGCCATATGTGCGGTAACAAGAAATGTCGCAACTTCGGAATGAGTTTACTTGACACTCAAAACGATTTAGCCTAAACCAAGAAAAACGCAGATGTGCGAATTTCCACTCTGCCGAAAAGATCCGTAATCCGTTAATAGTTTTTTGAGAAATCATTGTTCAAAACAAAATAACAGCAGTTTTTCCTAGCGGCTAAATCTCTAGCTTGAATCAACGAATCCCAGCTACTAGGCATTGAAGAAATGTGTAAACAGACTGTGTATAGAATTATACATTGAATATGAATGGACCAAAATTGTCCGTAAGATTTGGCAACAATTTTGAAAAAACTGATTTCCCCGAAAATGACCATTTTTGACCCTCAAAATTGTTTCTCTTATACTGTCTTAATCACAAGAGATAGCTCAAAGGTTGTAAAAGCAGAAATTATCATTTCGGTACCCTCTTTCCAGCCATACCAATCATTTCGGTGTCTCGACTTTCTACTGAAAGTATAGTGGCCAAAACCAAAACTTCCTTACCTTTTCACCTAAAAATACGGGACTGGTCCCAGAATGTTAAAGAGTATGAAAATGCATTACTTCGTAAGTTTTAACTATTTACGTAAGGGATTAAAGTCGTATGAGCCAAAAATACCCGAAAGGAAACCAGCCCCTTAAACTAGTGAGCACAAGTTAGTGTAGATAGTGATATGGTTTAGTGTTAATTGTCCGTGCTTGCCGTTAACTAGTTTTGCGTTAATACTCAGAGAGGCGTTCATTGCATAATGCTGGAAGACAACAACATACAGCGTGTACACAAGTTACCGAAATGCACGCTGTAGAATGTACGCAAATTACTGAGATGCGCGCTGTAGAGTGCACACAATTACTGAAATGCACGCGCATAGGGGCACGGACGAATTGCACAACATCGTCGGAGAGAGCTGCTTTTTAGCCCAACGTTAGCCAACATATCAAATTAAAAAGTTTAGGGCTGACAACACTATATCTCATATACACCGTTTTTGGCAGGACGCTAAAGATAAAAATTTGGATGCTCAAAATGGGTTTTTCGAAAAGCTGTTTTTAGCTCTGGTGTATTACGGCTTGACCAATTCTGAAACTTTTTGCCGCGACTGTTAACTGTTACTAGTACTATATAATAAAAGTAATCCGACTTTCCAGCGTTGCTTCCTTCTGCAACAATAACAAGTCAAAGTCTGAAATTTGCCAAAAAGTTTCGAGGTGACCGCGCGCCAAAAGAATTACTGCGTTGGCCCAGGGCATAATGACGAATGTCTGTCACACGTTTTGGTGCGTGCTTCTAATCTTCCTTATTTTCATTTCATCTCAGCTTTTCAAGGCGCGTTTGGCCTGCCTTCTATTATGTTTCGCCTTGAGCCTAAAGAGGTTCCGGGCGCGAATGGGTGGGTTGAATTATGGAGTTTGCATTCTGCAGAACAGGCCTATCAGTTTCGAAAGTTGATATTTTTGCTTGTTGGCATGCTCCGGCCGAGTATTGCTCAAAATTCATTTTATTGCAAATTCGCAGAGGAGGAAATACTGACCTGGCTTCCCGCTGATTCTGTTATTCGTAAATTGTGGCAAGGTAAAGATATGCGAGTGCGGGCATTTGTCATATTAGAAGTCTTGATCTTGTCTAGAAGGCAAAACCAATTCTTGTCCTAAATTTGTTAAATTTTTGCGCGATTCGGGCTGCCTCTGCTGATTGAGGCAACTCATGATCCCTATTGGGGTATTGCGTTGTCCAAGAATCATTTTCAAAATTTGTCGCAATACCAGATTACTAGTGAAGTTTTCCGTGCCCATAATTTAAGCGAGTTATACGTTTCTCGTTAAATGTTTAAAGTAAAACTTTTTTCTTTTCTTTTCAAAATTTGCCGCTCAATGATGACATTTTTCCCTTTTTGTTTTGTGACTAATACATTGGCATTGTTACGTATTCACCACTTCATTCCATTATTTGGTTGCTATTTTTGCTACAGTTTTGTCTATTTCTATTGTTTATTCTCCTATACTGTTTGTTGTGTAATTTCTTTTGTTTGGTATATTTGCAATACGGTTTCTCATCTTTTGGAGCTGTTCCCTGTCGGTGCAAACTGTGCCCCCTGGTGCTTGGGTGGTCTCGGGCGGGAACGCAAAACGTTTGTACGTAAGTGTTGTAGTAGTTTGGTTGATTTTTCGCTGTCGTTTTGTCAAAAACGTCTCGATTCAGTTACGAGTAGTTTAACCGTGGGCCGGTTAGTATGTTATGAAAAATGTGTGCTCAACTGTGGTATGGTGCATGTTTACCGTCGTGTTTCTTTTTATCTTTTATTTGTCACAAATGTTTTAACTTTACTAGTACCTAAGGTACCTGTGAGTAACTTCTTTTTAGCAATTGTTCTAACTGTGTGAACCCGTAAGAGGCCGCCCAGGGCCAAAAGAGAGGCAATTATGTGAAGTTAGCACCGGCAGGAAAGATATAAATTATTCTCGTAATATTAGGCCTAAGTGAATTTGGCAACACTTTTCGACAAACGTTCAATGTTTTCTCCTTCTCTCAACTAAATTTATGTGTTATTTAGCTGCTATTCATTATTCGTTAGGTTGGGGAATTGCAGTTCAGTGTGTATTGGGTTCCGATTGGGTAGAGGTGTTTAGCATAGGTTGGGGGAAACTTTATCCGAGTTATCCCGAATTCTGGTGCTTGTTAGTTTGGCTGAATACCTTACAAGTTTCATCAATTTTTGATTCTGTGCTGATTCTGATTCTTTGATTCTGTGATCAATAAATCGTTGTAATTGCTTTGGTAGTTTTATTTGGTCAGGATCTTTCACCTCTATAATGTCGCACACCACGGTATTTCACCTGTAACCTAAGGATCTTAGTCTAGTAATCAAGTAGACGACAACGTTTTACTAATTTTAGTAGTCAAGCTTCACACTAGAATGCTCTATAGTCTTCAAAGAAGAGGTTAGACAATGCACACAAACCTAACATTAAGATGAGTATGATTAAACTATCTGCGTAATAGTGAATATCACGTGTTAAATATCCTTTGTAAGCTCACGAAGAGCATTTGGATCTTTTCAGGATAACCCCCCCCAGGCCCAGATTCCGCAAAACTTGACCAAATGAGCTGAAATTTGGTATGGGTATGTTTTCGACCACGCTGAGTTCAAATATCGCAAAATTTTTTGGTTTCGCGAAATTCGATTTTTTTCGATTCGTAAAGGGGGACCAAGGGGAACCGAAAAATTTTTTGTCTTAGAGTTTGCTGAAAAGTTGTATTTAGGGGTTTTCGGGGTAGTAGAACACGAATGTGAAGTCCGTTTTTCGATTCAACTTTTCGTTAGCTCAGTATAAGCTAAACTTGTAAGCTTAAGATGTAAGCTTATACTGAGCTAACGAAAAGCTGAATCGAAAAACGGACTTCAGATTCGTGTTCTACGACCCCGAAAACCCCTAAATACAACTTTTCAGCAAAATCTAAGACAAAAAATTTTTCGGTTCCCCTTGGTCCCCCTTTACGAATCGAAAAAATCGAATTTCGCGAAATCAAAAAATTTTGCGATATATTTGAACTCAGCTTGGTCGAAAACATACCCATACCAAATTTCAGCTCATTTGGTCAAGTTTTGCGGAATCTGGGCCTGGGGGGGGTTATCCTGAAAAGATCCGAGCATTTGTACTTTCATTTTTTTCCAGTCGCATATGGTAGTAAGTAAGACGTTAGAACAGCAAAAACTTGTGGTCAAGTTGCTAAAAGGGCCAGAAACTCATTTGAACGAAGTGATTTATTGAACTAACTAACTAAACTCATTTATTGAACGAAGTTAGCAAAGTTACAGGAATATTTAATATTTAACAAATAGGAATATTTAACAAACATAGGGACATTGAGTATTTACACTGAGTTTACATTGAGTTTTAATGCACAATAGATCATAGATATATTTACTGCCTAAGCCAAAGCTAAACCGCACAGCTAAAGCATCGTTTAAGGTCGCGCTTCCCTTACGTTCAGTCCACTTTGGAAATACCGTATTCGCACTGGAACGCTTAAAACCAGTTTTAAGAATTTAGCACGTTTTAAGGAGCTACTAAAAGCTTACCACTAAAAATTTAAAACTCAATGTGACCGCTATCGCTTGAAAGGTAAGCCACAAAATTCTTAAAACTGAGTTTTAAGCTAAGCACCAGTACGAACCTGTCTGTACAGGTCAAGACATTCGATCAAGAAACGAACTACGATTCCTAAAATCGTTGTAGTCTTTGAACCCTAGGGCAGGCATCAGGAGCATGTTCCATGTGAAGTCGATGTAGTATCGAACAAAGAATGGGACACTGCTCCGCCCGTCGCCGACTTTTCCTTTCCGGACAACGGAGAGTTTAAGACTGTCAGTCCAGTCCTGGTCAGCCATCGACAGGGATCGAACGGCTTTGATTACGTCAAACTTTCTGGCATTCCTGTGCATGTACTCATAGGAGCAATAGTGTACCACTTTGGCCAGTTGCTCCGGCGTCAGCGGAATGTCCATAAACTGAGCAATCCTCTGAACTGACGCCTTCAGATTCGACTTGAGATCCTCAAAAAAGACCAGGAGCACGTTTTCTTTGCCGATCTGTGGCCACCAAGCGAACAGGTGCTTCCCCGGCTCTACCATCAAGTTTGAGGATGACGTTCGAAACAGTTTCATTGTACAGGGCGCCGTGATGTCGAGCCGAGGTCGCCCGAACAAAGTGAACACGAAATTGAGCATAGAAAAGGCCTGGTCATGAGGATTTCTGGACACATAAATGTACTTCACTCCGGGGGCTGAAATTGCAACAACAATTATTTGCAAGAGCAATAGCGGAAACTTCACCTTTTGCAGAAAATCCTGCTTGTTCCTGCTGCGCCTCAGCGCAGCATGTCTATTAGAATCGGTTTTAAAGGTCATTAGACACACACGTAGTTCCCTCCTGGCATCTACTGATTTTTCAAAATCTACTGCAGCAGAAATGTATATACCACTAAATTAGCATAAACAAAACAATTTCGCTCCCTACATTTTGTTGGTCAGACTTTAGATGAAATTCTTAGTCTTCCAGAATTTGAAGAATTTTTCTAAACATTCTGTTGGATTTTGTTGGAAAAATTCGAAAAATCATAAATTTCTGCTACTGTTAACGTGGTAACAAATGTTTACAGATCAGGTTAAGTCTATTTAGGGTACAAGCCTCTTGAAAGAGTCCTTGCAAGGTATAGAGGCCGACAAAGGTTTCCTGGAACAAATACAAGCCCTCTCCCAGTAAGACTCATACCTTTAGGAATATATTGCCAGTGCTCATGAGACTTGAAAATTCTTGGATGAGCCATCTGTTCAATATTGAAGTCTGTATTTGATTTTTGATACCACATTGGCAAAAAGAATGTGTCGTTGTAGATATCCTGAAAGACAACGACAGCAAAAGTCCATAACGTGCCAGAGTTTGCAGTTGTCTCGGGGGGGCCTGTTCGCGCGCTAGTTAAAAGAGTAGAGTTGACTGAATTTTGACTCGTTCAACCCAGCGACCGAGTTAAAATAAACCTCTTTTGTATGCGAAAAGGATTGAGTTAATTTTAACTCTTTTAACTGGTTTAACTTACAGCCCTTAATTATTACCATACCGGAACGGGAAATCACATTTTTCACCGGCCCTTGCGGGAGCAAATTTTGGTACCCCATGAGATAGGAATTAAAACCACCATCCAACGAGAATGCTAGGGATTTCATTAAATTTTCAAAATTCCTAACACTGTTGCCGGGTCTATGAGTTACTGCCAGAACGAAACGAACGTGCATACTCGGATTAGTTCAGGTGTTAACTCGGAGTGACTCTTACTGAAAATCAATAAAGGTATCCAGCAAAATCGATAAAAGCACGAATGCCAAAGAGAATCAGACGACAAGTTTATCTATTGGTGGGTGGTGGGTGGCATATGACGTTCTTCTTCTTTTTTATTTATATCTGTAGAAGAAGTGCAACGGCTCTTGAACTTGCTCTTCCTGCACTTTGTTTCCACTTACATGCGTTCATGTAGTGAACGTCATATCCACTGGTTCACGAATTCCGACAAACTTTATTCGACTGTGCCTCAGTAGTTCAGTTGGCAGAGCGTTTGCCTAGTGCGCAAAAAGTCGCGGATTCGAGTCCCATCGGAAGTCCGAATTTGTCTCCGCTCGTGATTATCGCGAACTTTTAGACCTCCTTTCCATCAAGAGTAGATGATAGGACGGGTATGACACCTAATTGGCCTGTCAGATGCTCGGAACATTAAGGCAGAAATCTCGGGGGTAGGGTCACGGTTAACTTGTTTACATTAACGTACCGTAGTTTCAATGGCTCCCTTAACCCTGATACTGTGGGCGATCTGCTGGAGCCAGGTCGTCCCACTCTTCATCGGACCCACGATGATCACATCCCCAGACCGGGGCTGGAAGTCGTACACTCTGGTCCGATTAATCCATCCCTGTCTCGACGGCTGCTCGGAGTAATTCATAAACCGCTCCCACCAGAGGGCTGCAAAAGACGGTGAAAGTGTAAAGGGGTTACAAATTTAAATGAAATTTAATTTAATTTAATTTACACGAAACTAAAGACCTGTCAAAAGCAGTAGTGGCAAAGCTCTGCTTGATTCCACAAATTTCCTGCATATGAGCCAAAAATCTGATAATTCAGAAACACTTGAACTTAACGGCCAAAATAAGAATAAGTGGCGTGGACAGGCCTCCTTAGAAAGATCTCCGATAAAGCTTGAGCCGACTGTGTCTTTCTGCGTAGCTCAGTGGGCAGAGCGTTTGCCAAGTCAACGAAATGTCGTGGGTTCGAGTCCGACCCAACCAGACGAGCCAATTGTTTGGAACTTTGGTAGTCGTTTATACTTTTTTGAGTCTTTTCCAGATTACCCCACCCCAGTGCTAAAGCTTTTAAGACTTGACCAATGGTATGAGTATGTTTTCGACAGCTTTGAGTTCAAATATAGCAAATTTTTGGATTTCGCAAAATTCTATTTTTTGATATCGCAAGGGGGCCTAAGGGTTCTCGAAAAATTTATAGTCTCCGATTTTGTGGAAACTTGCATAAGACAGTTTTCGTGGTCGTAAAACAACAAATCTCAAGTCCATTTTTCGATAATTTTTATCGAAAACTAACCCATACCAAATTTTAACCAAATAGTTCAAGTCTTCAAAAAGTCAGCATCAAGTATACTATCTCTCTTCCCGGTTGATATATATATACTTGATGATATATATATATATATATATATATATATATATATATATATATATATATATATATATATATATATATATATATATATATATATATATATATATATATATATAATTTATTATATATATATATATATATATATATATATATATATATATATATATATATATGATATACTTGATACTCTACAAAAACAAGCTGAAGCCATCCATTGCTAGACCTCGTCAGAGACTCAGACTCACACTTTCTTTCCATGCACAGATATTCAAGCCCATCTCCAAAGAACAGCCAGAGACAAATACAGCCAATCCAAACAGGCGTGACATGCAGAAAGACAGAGCCAAATCGGGAACGAAATTTTCCAAAACACCAGGTCATATCTAAATCCTAACAGATGACAGAGAATGCAATGACTTAAATCGACTACAAGCAAATAAATAAAATTATCAAAAATCTTACAAAAGTAGCAAAACCATTACCACCCGGGAGTCCCGCAGTCCGAGGACGTCCATGTAGGTTATGCCTTCATGGATTATTAAATTTAAATTTAAATTTAAAAGTGAGAGGTTAGTATTATTCCATGACAACAGGCAGAATCTCGAAAGGAGTATTGGGAACTAAAACTGACAGCACCGGCAACAAACTTAACTGTAAGTATAAGTCTAAGCCTTAGCATAAGCCTAGGACTTTAGAATCAATTCCGACAACTAGAGACCCCAGAATTTTCCAAAAATGAAAATTCACTAACAAAATCTGATCATCTAAACAGTCTAGACCTTGGTAGTAGAGCAATGGTAATCGAGCACTGCGCAACTGAAAACCATCTGTGGTCGGCCACATTGAATCATAAATTTTCCACCCACATGCCAACTTTACAACAAATTTCGACAGAAGCGCACAACGACAACGACATTCTTGAGTGTATTTACAACAAACAGTGTCTATTCCGGTTTTGTGTGGTTTACAAAACACGACGCACGTCAATTGCAAAATGACGTGGGAGTTAAATTTCAGGTTTTATACTTACAATAAGATTGCAAAATAACTATTTCAGTCTAGTTACTTCCAAAGACAATAAATACTTCCATTTATGGAACACTTTTGACAAAAGTTGTCATTTCAAAGAGCTGTGCTGCATAGCACCTTCTTCACATGGAATCTGGCACAATTCAGATGTTATGAAGTTTAATGACAGCAATACAAAAAAGTAACCCTAAAGTAAAAAAGTAAAAAAGTAACAAAAGGTAACAAAAAAGCATAGCAAAAAAGGACAATTCCGGCCCGCCCTCCTCCATAACAGTGTTAGGTTCCACATAAAGAAAAGGACTGCTAATTCGGCTAAAAGTCAGCAGTTGCTGATAGCGCAAAGTCCATAACGACAAAACTTTGTAAAAAACAAAGTAGGGTTAGGGTGATCAGAGTTTTTGAAGACAGACATTGTTTTAATCTTTTCCTTTTTTTTTAATTTACTATGATTTTAATCTTATTTTAATCTTTAATCTTTAAATTCAAAATTTTTTGAGGAAAATATTTTGGAGGTGACCGCTTCCCCTTTCCACGCACCTTCCCCTATACTCAAGGATACCTGGCTCATCCGTTGAAAATTACAGGTTTATCTTTTCAAACTGTAAGTTCACTTTCGTAGTTACGTTGTCAGGAACAAACTGCAACAACATTTTGTTCTTAAGGCCAATTCACACTAGGCAACTTTGGGGCAACTTAGTTGAAGCAACTTGGTTGCTTCAACCAAGTTGCTCCAAAGTTGCCCAATGTGAATGTAGTGGCAACTGAGAAAAAAGTTGCCGCAACCAAGTTGCCGCAATCGCGCTTGGGGCGATTTCTAGCGGCAACTAGCACGTTGATTGGTCGATTCAAATTATAAAAATAGGCGCGCTAGAATTCCTGCGTTTGATTGGTTGTTGCTTCAACTAGTTGAACCAACTATTTGTGCAAGTTGCTGCAACTGAAGTTGCGGCAACGAAGTTGCTCCAAAGTTGCCTAGTGTGAACTGGCCTTTACTGGTGCTGAGAGAACTGCAGGTTTCTTGCGTGTTACCAAAGCTTACATTAGTAATTTTTATTGAGTTGAAAATACAAAAGTTTACTTTTATGGAAACTATAAGAACATCAACCAAACTTTTGTTGAATTATTGAAAACAACAAAACTCCTGTATTTTCTACAAAGCTCTTTTCCAGACCATAATGTATGTACCTATCAGCTTTTACATTTTCTTGACTACAGGAATCGCGTTCGTGTCCCTAAACGAACTCACAATAAAAGACCCCAACCCGGTCAGCCATTAGGTACGGTCTGTCAGGACACCACTACAGCCTACTGCCATCAAAGCGGAGACCTCTGCATCCCCACGCGCTGACCGGTGTGATGAACTGATCTGACATCAAAGGCGGAATAAACCTAGCCCTCTCCGACTACACGAGTAAAAAGGCTCATGACCCAGTTTCCAGTTTTACTAAGCAAGTATGAGCCAGTCTTTATCCCGATCCCAAAAACAAAGATTGAGCATCACAACATTGGAGCTTCCTTTGACACTGACTTCGCCGCCTGCTGCTGTCAAGTCACTACCTTGGGTCACAGAAATTTCTGTTCTTCAGCAACTTTTCTTTCTTTTTTCCTTCCTTATTTTCTTTTTCTTTGCACTAACCTATGACAGTAGCATACCTGAATGCGAGGTTTCACTGACCCTTGTGGAAGCAAATTTGGGTACTCCTTGTGAGAGCAATTTTTTAAAAGGGCACTATTTTTAGCGATTTTAGCCGTGTAATTAACAAAAACCGTCATTTTCTCAGCAGAACCAACGTTCGATAGTGCATTGCAACTGTTCATAATATGCTTTGCCACACAATTTAGTCCAAATTTTTCATTTTTTTGTTTCACTTTGGCTGCACGAGCCGCTTTCAGTCTAAGCCAGGTGAGAAAAAACAGCTGCACATCATATCCGATTAAACTGATAAGAGTAAATTGTTTTTGAAATCTTACTTTAACTTTCATTTAAGTGATAGGCTTTTTATCCTGGTTGAAATTTGGTGGGTGTTCCATTGCTTTTATCAAACACTGTTGGCGTACAAGCATCACTCTCTTACTTGAGACATGACAGGCTGGAGACATGATCTGCACGATAACCGATGACCCCTCCCCACAAATTGTATCCCAGTGACCCCGCACAAATGAGCACCTAGTACTGTTTCGTGTACGCTCACTGACTTGTATGTTTATGTGTTGAAGCTCGAAAGTGGCGTCACTGCTGCTAGACTGTTTCAAGCTTCAACACATAAACATACAAGCGAGTGAACGTACACAAAACCGTACTAGGTACTCATTTGTGGGGAGTCAGCCGTTATCGTGCAGACCATACCTGTGCTTGAGGAGGATTGGCTGGATTGGGCGGGGGTTTCACCCCCCAGAAATGGACCTCACCCCCCCCCCCCTCCCCCCAGAGGGGTCCCTCACCCCCCACAATCTGGATTTGTCCGGTGTTTTGACAAAAAACCGGAAATATCTGGTTTTCCGGCGGAACCGGAACCTGAACCCCGCAAAAGTAGCACAGCACCCGCTGCAAACTCGTTTCAACAATTTGTTAAGAAACTGGCAAAGACAGCCCACAACGCTTTGGTCAGACTTCAAATCTCTCGTAATTTCTATATTAAATAGTCATGGTAAGATAGAGAGCTGAGACTTGGGGGGGGGCCTGCCCCCCCCAGAAAGCTGGACCACCCGACAGTGTTTTTAGTATTTCGGCTAATCTGTAAATTACGCTGGAATAAATGTGGAAATTAACCTGTTTGCAGAAATGACCATTCTCACTACTATCTGCATATTTGGTATGCTTATGCTGCCAACGGTCAACGGAGGCTATCAGACTCCCACAATGTTGCCCAATCGAACCACAATTGTTCATCTGTTCGAATGGAGATGGCCGGATATTGCTCGAGAGTGCGAAACTTTCCTGCAATATTACGGTTATGGTGCAGTACAGGTACCTATGCCCGAAAACAAACAGTCCACTAAAATGCATCTCATGTTTGCCTATTATTGCTGTTTGCTTTCTGTTAATGATTCAGCAGTGCGTGAAATTTTAACGACAGTTTGACAAAATTTTGACGAAATTTTGACAAAAGTTGAAGTTTACGAACGATAATCACAAACCAACCTATGTCGGATTAGATCTAAGCAATGTTGATTTCGATATATTTGATTTTGTGTAGCAATCAAACTTAATTATCGAGAAATATTCCTGTCTGGTTGCATTTGCCATTTGTGTGTGTGCGTGTGCGCGTGTGTGCGCGTGCGTGTGTGTGTGTGTACGTGTGTGTAGTCTGTCAGTCAGCAATGAGGACAGTCTTACAGCAAATGCATCAGACTTGTTTGTAGACACATGAATGATACATATAATACACATATGATATGCTAATACAATGTGACTATGAGAGAAATCAATGATGATCCCAGAAATGGTGATCATCAAATTTGCATGAAGACCATGTTTGTGCTGCTTTACCAGTCAGTAACTTTAGCTTCTGTCACAATTTTTCCACAAAATTCACAAATAAGTGCACACTTTCAGGTTTCACCACCCAACGATCACGTCACCATCGAAACTACCCCTCCTGAACCCTGGTGGCAACGCTATCAGCCCGTCAGCTATCAAATCAAAAGCAGAAGCGGAACTCAGGAACAGTTTAAGGATATGGTCAGCCGATGCAACAAAGTCGGCGTTCGGTAGTGCCAACTGATCAGTGTTGATTTTCGTCATTGAATTAGCTGAAATGATGAGCAAATTTTTTAACGCTTGACTGAATCAAAATAGGAATAGCAGGACAGAAATAGTTTGTTGCTTAATCTAACATTTGTCGAAGTGTTGAGCGTCAACTGCTGTGGTGTAGTGGTAAGCACGCCTGTCTTCGACACGGAAGGGCCGTGGTTCGATCACCGGCTGGACCAATTCTTTACTTTCAATTCTGACTGATAAGCTGAACTTCCTAACTTGACTTCCTCGTTTCCTCTAGACAATTTATTTCTTCTTCCAAATTTGTGTTACAGAATTATTGTCGATGCAGTCCTAAACCACATGGTTGGTGAAGGCACACCGGATGGTGTGGGCTACAGCAGTTGCAGTTTTAAGGCGCACGCCTACAATGAATACTTTGCCTGTGTCCCGTTTCATTCGGAAAATTTCAACGACCGGAAATGCACCTCGGGCAGTGGGGGAATTGAAAATTGGAACGATCCGAATCAGGTGACAAAACTGAATATTAAAATGAAAATTTTTAAAATTTTGAAATTTGAAATTTTTAATTATACGTTTCCTGTCATGGAAGACATTTGATATGCTGCTATATTGTATCCTCTAGTATCCCTGAAAAGCCTAGGCTATAAATCAAAACTTAATTCTTTCTCAATTATCTGCTGCTTAGAAAAGTCCTGAAAATTTTTAGTTATAATCTTTTGGATTAACTTTTTTTCTGACAAAGGTATAACCCTTTTCTCTGGTTCCAGATGAGACAGTGCCGGCTTTCTGGTCTGCTGGACTTGGACAACTCCCAGGAATATGTTCGCCAGAAACAGCGAGACTATCTCAACACCCTGGTGGGTATGGGAGTCGCCGGGTTCAGACTGGATGCCGCCAAACACATCTACCCAGGCGACCTGCAGTCTATCCTGGACCAGGTTCAGGACCTGCCCGTTTCCCAGGGCTTTGCTCCGGGGACCAGACCGTTCGTTATTCAGGTACTGTAACTGCCCAGTAAAGCTTGAGCCCGTAGGTAACACGGTGGGGTCTGAGGGAAGGCTAAGGGATATTTGATCAAGGGTTCATGGCTGGAAAAATCAAATTTTCATGTGAAAGTTTGAAAAAATATCAGTTCATCGGTGCTTTTTTGTGAACTGTCCAAGTTTTTTCGTTTTTCATTAAAATACGAAACATTCCAAAAGCCAATGGGTTTGTTGTCAGCTTTTTAAGCCGCTAACTTCTTTTACGATTGTCGTTAATTTTGCGACAATTTGAGTATGCCTATGGGTACAATTACTTCCAAGTTTTGAGTCCAATGCACAACTCCCCCCAAGACGTTTTGGAGAGCACCCCGAAGGCCCTGCCTGTATATTAATGTATGCCTGTGACAACAGTTAACATGTAGAATTCATTCTTCAACTTGATTTGATCGTCTTCAATGACTCCGTCGGTTGAGCGAAGGTTGTCGGTTCGATCTTCAGAAAACGAAATTAACTTTTGCCCTTAATCGATTTTTTCGAACGATGGAGCTGCTAAATCTATTGTCATATATTGACATTTATTGCCATATTTGATAAAATAAGACTATTTCTGTGGATTTTAATTGTGGAGAATGACTCCCATCCCTTACCCAATTTAATTTTGATGAGACAAGATTTCCGAGTGACTTTTTAAATGGATATATCATTTTTGTGGCGATACAAAGGCTGACGCACACCTGTGCGTAACTTATGCAAAATCAAAATCCTATGTAGCTCAGATTTGGTATCGATCTGCAGCAAAATCTAACAATTTAAAAGTTCAAAATTTTAGGTTTTCCAAGGAAGGCTCAAGGATAACCAAAAATTTTTGTCGCCAATTTTGCTAATTGGGTATTCTGGATCGCTGAGCACAAATCTGAAAACCGTTTTTGATCCAGCTTTTCGTTAGCCAGACATAAGCTTACACGTTTAGCTTACAACTTTAGCTCATTTCTGGCCTAATGAAAAGCTGGATCGAAAATCGGACTTCAGATTCGGACAGCGATCCAGAAAACACGTGTATGCAACTTTTTAGCAAAATTGGATGCAAAAATTATTTGGTTCGTATTGGTCTCCCCTTAGAAATAATAAAAGGTTTAAATTTTTTTGCAGGTGTGCGTCTGCCGTAGTATCGCCATTTTTGCTTGTTTCAGGAGGTTCAAGCCGATGCCACCATCAAAGCTGAGGACTACTTTGGTACTGGGAGGGTCACCAACTTCCAGTACGGGCGTTACGTGACCAGTGCGGTGTGGAAGAAGGGACAGAATTTCAAGTATTTCTCAAACTTCGGATCCCAGTGGAACATGATGGCTGACAACGGAGCGGCTGTTAGTGATGGTTATTTAATTTTCGAATTTAATCAAAAGGGAATTTTAAATGCATCAGAATCAAAAATCAAAATACATTTAATCCAACTGAAACCTTCGTTTGAACGATGACTCGGGACTCCCCTGTAGTCTATGCTTCTTTAATTTTTCAATTCTGCATCAAAATGAATTTTAAATAAATAAATCAAGAATCAAGACTCAAAATCAGTTGAATCAAAGGTTAATTAGAAGCGTGGGACACTTTGCTCTCTCTGGGGTTGAGCGTTGTGAATCATGTGTTTTGTGTGCATTTGAAAAAAAGGAATCTGATTGGCTAATTACCTAACCTCATGTAAAATTACGTGTATAGGGTTTCCTTCTGTGCCTTTGGCAGGGCTATGCCTTTTCAAAAACGTGTCACTACAATACCTTTACAATCCTCAACTTGTCATTATGACCCACGCAACGAGATCTCGGGCGTGATACGCTTGTACACTTGACTTTGACTTGAAGTAGCAATGGGCCAATCAGATTTATTTACCTTCAAACGCATATAAACACATGGTTAACAACGTCAAACTAACTCCTCTTGCGAGATTTGGACCATAAAGTGCCAAGCATCTCGCAGGCTTAAAGCACTGACAAAAGCTGAATTTATCACTCTTCCTCTTCCTACTCTTGTAAAATCTGATGCTTTAATGCAGCACCAACAGCAAAAAATTTAATCTAATTGAATTTAATCCCTATCTATCATTTAATTGTCACAGAATTATAATTAAAAGACTCGTATCTGCGAGTGCAGGCGTTAAGTTTTTCTAAACAGAAAAATGAAACCAGTCGAATACAGCTGTCGATTGCAGACCGAAGCCTCCGGAGTTCGAGGCTCACCTTGGATCTGACTTTAATTTAAATAGTAAACTTTTCCACAGACAGTCCCTGCAACTTATGTATCTAGTGCAATTTGGAAATTCTGCATGCAAAACAATTTTGTCCACAAGACAGTGGTGTTGTTTTACTTTCAGAACTTTATTGACAACCACGACCAGCAGCGCAGCAACCCCTTTCAAGTTCTTACCTACAAGAACGGGGAAGGCCAATACTCCATGGGCGTTGCATTCATGCTGGCCTGGAACTACGGGGTGCCGCGTGTCATGAGCAGTTTCTACTTTGACAGCAAAGATCAAGGTAGTAGCGTTTTATGCACTGAAACTGAAACTAGAACTAGGTTACAGCAAGAGGTACATAATGATAAGAGTATGCCACTAAACAAGCTCGTCAATATTCTGCAGTAGAAGCCTAAATAGTCATTACTGTATGCTGTATGTTATTTCTGAATGCTAGAAACTGCACTTATCTGAGTAAATGGCCTAGAACTAAACTGAAACTTCGACTGAAACTAAAACTGAAACTGAAATTATTTTTTGTTCCCGATTGTAACTGAAACTACAGCTATTTTGTGTTCCCCACTGAAACTGTAACTGAAATTGTACCACGGATCTCCCTATCTGCAAAACTGTCACTAATCATTGGTGCGATCTGTTGACTGGTGTGAAAGGTTGAAATCAGGATTGAAAGATGTAAAGAAGAATTGCAGTCAAGAATAGCTGAAAGCTAACTTAAGCTGCCGGCACAGCGCACCAGGTCTAGCACCCTAGTTTCAGTCTCAAAAGTGAAATACTGATATCGACGCATAGCAGTAGTCAAATATTATGCGAAGCATCCCAAACTGATGTCATATGTTCACGAATTTTGTCCACTTTAGGTCCACCGTTGAACGGAGACGTCGCCAGATCCATTCGAAGCCCGACATTCGGTCCCGATCAACGCTGTAATAAGGACAGTGGTTGGGTCTGCGAGCATCGATACCCGGTGATACGGAACATGGTCAAATACCGAAGTGTTACCAGCGGGGAACCGATTCAAAATATCCTGACGCAGGACCATAGAATTGCTTTCCGACATGGCTCCAAAGGCTTTTTTGCCCTAAATAATGCTCCGGACAGCTGGAGTCAAAGGTTAGACAAACCTCTCCTGATGACCAAACTATTGCTCTTCTAGCTTCACGGAAGACAAAAGAATTTCAAACAAAAGAACGTCACTACAGACCCTAAAAATTTCAGAAACAGGACATTTTATTTTGACTTCTACACTGCACTCCTGACATCATTTAAGGTTAAATTCAACTTCTTTGTCTTCCGAGGATAGCTTGGCTGCGTGTGACCAGTAAGGACGACCAGTCAAGCTCAACCGTGTATCGGTTAGGCAGAGTAGAAGCAAGAGTACATAATTGCAGTATACGTAAGAAGAAGAGTAAGCCACTAGAGCATTCACCCTCACTTTATTGTGTAAAGGTGGCCCGATACGATACGATACGGCATGACCACATACTCTAATGTTCTCCCTTTTGGTAGCGCAAGGTTGACAAACCCCAAACCCGTTTGGTGGAAGGATCTGCAAATCTGGTTAAGTTAGGTGGGGGGAAAGCCGACAGCCAATCAGCTTGCAGAGACGCCTCCAGTTTGATGGGGTGGGGAAGCAGGATTAAGGTAGCTTCAGCTTACCTCACCTACATAGAATACAGTCGGGATTCCGGGATAAGTTGGGCAACAGTGTCGGAAATGTCTACAATTTGAGCAACCGGCCCCCTGGTAGCTTCTACTCAAAATATGGTACCCCTTACCAGAAAACACATTTAAGTTCCCTGAAGACTATTCTGTTCACCAGAGACTGCCTTTCTTTCATCAAGAGTACATAATAGATAAGAGCATGGAACTGTCAACACTATTACCAAGAGTGCATAATTGCACTATTATTAAGAAGAAGAGTAAGCCACTAGAGGGCTTCTCTTCACTGCATTGCGTAACGGTGCTCCGACCACAATACGCGAATGTTCCCCCGTTTGGTGGGGGGGTCGACCAAATCGACATCGCATACCCCCCTCCGTTTGGTGGGGGGTAGCCAAAAAGAGGTCCCCGTTTGGTGGGGGGGTAGCCAACAGCCAATCAGATTGCAGAAACCCCCCCTCCGTTTGGTGGGGGGGGGGGTAGAGCAGAGGATTACGGTAGTTTTTGTTCTATTCGAAAATGGGTCCCCGTTTATGGGGGGTAGCTCAAGCAGGCTAAGTTTTGCTCATTCTGATTGGCTGTTGGTGACCCCCCCCCCAAACGGGGACCACTTTTTGTGACCCCCCCAAACGGGGACCCCATTTGCATACTCTCCCACCAAACGGGGACCTCTTGTGTCGACCCCCCCCCCTAAACGGGGACCCTTTTTCAAAAGCCAGAATCAGCCTGCCTACCCCCCCCCACCAAACGGGGAGGGGATTTCTGCAATCTGATTGGCTGTTGCCTACCCCCACCAAACGGGGAGGGGGTATGATTTGGCGACCCCCCCCCCAAACGGGGGAACATTCGCGTATTGTGGTCGGAGCACCGTTACGCAATGACTAGAAGAGGAGCCTCTAGTGGCTTACTCTTCTTCTAATATATAGAAGAAAATCATGGACTCTTGCTATTACGTATGTACTATAAAGCATCCTAGGCTATTCTCGGTACATAATAGTGTTAAGAGTTGCATATAGTTGCCTTCGTTGCATTTCAGATTCCAGTCAGCCCTGCCCAGCGGTACGTACTGTATTGTAACCACAGGCGAGGTTGATGGAAGCGGCAGCTGTACAGGACAGACAGTATTCGTGGACAGTTCTGGCTACTTCCATGCTTCCATACCGACTGGCACTGTATTCGCCATTCACCGTGACAGTCGAGTTGGCCATGTACAGTCTACACAGGTGCATTACTTTATAGAAGATTGAAATTATTTCGTTATTACTAAGTATTATTACAAAAAGATTACATACGTTACGGAAAGATACAGATTTTTCGTTACTACATATTTGTTGCACAAAATTGATTCTACCTGTACAGAAGGTTTAGTGTATAAACAGTGTTTTAAGACTTAAAGATGTGAAAATTCTTGATTACACAGAATTATTTCTACTTGTGTAGAAGGAGCGATGTATAAAAAACTGTTTTAGAACCTATAGAAAACTACAAAAATTGTCGTTACTACTTATTGGACGGACTTATTTCTACTTATAATGGAACGAATAACATCAGAACCGTTTAAATTTCCGCTGTCATTGCCCATTCGGTTTTAATGTTAACCTACCCATTAACTAACACGAAAACTAACGTAAGTCGTTTAAATAAACCAGGAAAAACGTGCACGAATTCTGAAATTACAGGTTCGGATGGCGTACACCAACTTAGCTCTGAAAGGTTGAAATCAGGATTGAAAGATGTGAAGAAAAGTGTCCAAGGCTGGGGTCGAACCACCAACTTGACTGACTCTGAAGTCGAACGCCCTACCACTCAGCTATCCATGAGCAGTGAGATCAGATTATAACGCTAATTACAAGCTTTCGGAGTTCACGTGAAACGCTGATACTTAACATAACTTTCACTCACTTATCAATTCCCGGTTTTGAACCGACTCTGCCCGGACTTAGCTTTATCCCATTACACATTTATGAACATTGGCTGGTTCTTTCTGTCTAGGAGCCGCGAACACCGCCTGTAACCGGTGCCGGTAGCTGGAAAAGAACTGTGATATTTGTCCAAGTTGATACAATGCCAGGACAGAATGTCTTCATTCGCGGCGGTGCTCATCCTATTGGTGCCCAAGGTAGCTGATCTGTGCTGGCTTAGGCTAGATTCTGTGTAAGAATCCGTTCAATATCGTCGCAAAGGATACTGTAAAAATTAACAATGGCAGCAATAATAGCAGTAATTGTTAAGCTATTGACCAGTTGAAACGGCTGATTTATTTGGGCAAAGTTCTGATAAATTTTGAAAACCGTTTTCTTGTAAGCTAATCCATTCAATGCTACATACCATAACAATAGGTACAAACAAGAGTACACAACAGAATAACAGTATGAAACTCTTAACACTGTCGAGCACTAAGCATGCTTGACATGCTCGGTTAGTTTCTCGGGATACCCCCCCCCCCCGGAAATCTCTGCAAAAAACAAACATTCGTAGCAATGTACATAGTCTGCAACAATTTTTATATCATTAGGCCAATTATGGAATCGGCAGTCAGACACACGTTTATTTGATAGCATACAATTGGGACTCCCCCAGGTTTTCCGGTTGAAATAACTAACAATTTTAGAGCCACTATTCGTATTGTATCTGAGTTGGAACCGCAAGACACGAAATTGGAGCTTTTTGACTGTAAAAACGAACGCAATCACAGCAAGCTGATAAGTACTGGTGCGAATCGCCAACACAGTTGGAATCAAAACCGAAGTTGCCAAACAAACCGAAGCTTACGGCCAAAAGTACATGACATTGTGTTAGTGTGATTATGCAAATTAGGTTGTCAAGCGCCAGCTGCCAGCGATGTTTGTTCAGTGCCGATCACGCATGGAACCACAGTGACCTCAAAATTCCAAAGCTATCTTGACTGGTCAAAGGGCGACAACTACTTGGACTGGTACGGCGCGGAAACTAATCAAGGTACTATGCCAGACTCACTCTCCTTGTAACTTGAGCAGGGTCAAGAAACCTGTCTGTCAAAAAAATAAAAAAACTTATTTTTTGTTGTCTTTATGTAGGTCTGTCTGTATTGAAAATGGTATGGCTAATTGCCGCTTGACATTCTCCTAAATTTTATCGATTACCGCCTCTCACCTTCGAATCGCTTCCGAAAAGCCTAAGAATTTGCAGAATTCTACCCCCCCCCCCAATTTTCTATTATCGGGTTAGTATTAATAGTTGAATATTTCAGGATCCTACAACGGTCAAAGTAGTGAAGGCACCCCGCTGGTCTGGTCAACCAATGACCGGAATAATCCCGGATTTCAGTCGCTTAATCAGTTTGGTCCCAACTACTGGATGGTAGAAGTTCTAATGGACTGCAGCAAAGTCTATCAGTCCAAATATTTTGAGCTGAAGGTAAAATTTCGCATCTATCTTAAGATTTCAACTATTATGACAATCTTGTGTTGAGCCAGTGAAACTCTACATGTAAGGGTGAAATTTCTGTGACACAATTTCAAGATAATCCCCAAAATGAGTCTGGACATTTTTTCGATCTTTTTTAGGATTCTGAAAACGCAGTGCTAACCTGCAGCAAAGAATGACTCTAGTACCTACGTAACTTTAGATATTTTTAGGCTTTCGTGAGCAGTGGCCAAGGTTGGGAGCAAAATATTAGTCAGAGCAAATGTGGAGGATCTTCGGGATTTACTCCCCCATATTCATCACAGAATCATATTGGGCTTTGTGGAGCAATAAATATATTTCATATAAATAGCGGCTCATGTACTACTGAAAGCTTTTAAACTTCCTATGGTTGTATGGAACTATTGGCCTTGTTTGATTTAGTAATAATAAGTAATAGTATTAATAAATATTAGTACTATTAAATATCAGTACTAATACGTAATAAATCATATCAATAGTAATAAGAAAGTGATGCACCACCGAAGGTCTGAAAAATTCGGACCTCCGGTGGGACTCGAACCCACGACATTTTGCGCACTAGGCAAAAATTTGGTAGAATGGTTCGCAAGTTAGACTAGTATATATTTAATACAAAAGAAACCTACACGTTTCAACTGGTTTGTAGGTTTGCTCTACAGGGGCCGATTTCATCATTAGTCACAAGTTCACAAGCCACAACTTGTGAACTTGTGGCTTGTGGCTTGATGAAACTGAAACTGGAAAATCAACTTGTGGTGCACTTGTCACAGGCAGGGACTTTGAATGTGACTTGTGGCTTGTGACTAATCGTTGATGAAACCGAATTTGCTTGTGGCTTGTGAACTTGTGAACTTGTGACTAATGATGAAATCGGCCCCAGGTTATTATTCGACACGCTGATAACGCAAACTGAGTATGTATGCAATAAAGTGGGGCTAGGTCCTGCAAACTTTGCTACGGTTCAGACAGGTATACCGAGAGCGCTGGTTAAAGGACTCCCGGCAAAGGGTTGGTAAGGCTCAATGTATAGCAAATCTCTACAACAGCAACTTTCGCTCACTACTCTAGCTAACACAGCTTTGAGTTACTGACAATGATCTTTTGAACTTGAACAGCAGATTAATAGAAGTTAATTAATTAGCTTAATTAAATTAAATTAAATTAACTGTTAGATTAACAAAGTTAATGGATTATCACTGGTAGGTTTAAAGGAACATAATTATTGACGTCGAATTGATAGTCGAATTGCAAAAGCAATTATGCATACCGTTGAGTTAGCAGATAGCTTTCAGTCAAATTTTCAAATACGTGTACGATAGTTTGTCAGTTCCAGGACCGAAAATCCTTGCGGTCCTAGAATGAGATAAGAAGTAAATCAACAATTAGGTGACTACCGGAGACTGATACGGCTAATATTGAGTAACGGGCTGCGACGAGTGTGGGTAAAGGCCGGTTCATGCTTCGACGGAGCAACGGAGAAACGGACGATCAGAGAAACGGACAGTTACTACTTTTTCCTGCTGCGTCACGACGCAGCAGGTCTACTATAATCGGTTTTTCCTGCTGCGTCACGACGCAGCAGGTCTACTATAATCGGTTTTTAGGGAAGACTAATCACGTCACCAATGTTATTTATAGTCTTTCCTATTAAATACACATACTCCATGTTGAAAGTTAAAAGTAGGGGGATGTTTATGCAAATTAGGTTCTTTTGCAAAAGAACGGCAAGTTTTTCCTGCTGCTCCAATCAGTTTTACACATACCTGCACGCTTTACGTATGCATCTATCTGAAATTGTGTTTTGTTAATGCACGTGGGTTTGTGGTTTTCGCTCGCACAAAAGTGAAGTTGTTGAAAAGAACTAATTACAGAAAATAACCACAAGAGAGGTGAAAGCATACTAACCAAATTTACAGATCTACATGAATCGACGAAAACTACGCAGTGACTCTAAGTGACTTTGTGCCCTTCCAGATCTTGCCGTTTTAGTAGTACGGAGGGTGAGTGTTGAAGCGGCCCCAACGTGAGTATTTGCTTGCGATTAGGCATTTGCATTTGCATTTGCAATTGCCCATTACTGCCAAACAATTGTTATATTGACACAATCATAGGGAAGAATGTGCTCGCAGCAGGTTTATATTTAGCGTAAATATGCACAATACTTGCACGTTTTGCACAAAATTCTTGCTTGCAGGGATGGAAACTGGGTCATGGGTCATTGGGTCATGGGTCGTTTGGGTCGCCATTTTTGCTTGGGTCACTGATTTTGTGAAACCGTTGGGTCAGTATGGGTCTGGGTCAGTCTTCCTGTGGGTCAATTTGGGTCTGGGTCAGCAAATTTTAGTGGGTCATTTTGGGTTTGGGTCACACGGTCTTGCCAAGTCTTTAAAGTAGGCTTCCGGTTTCAATTTTTGTGGTGGAAATTTAGCCAATTTTAAAATAAAATCCGGTTCTAAAAGATATTTAATATATATTTTTAAAAATTTTTGCGCCTTCGGCGCGGTCACTAACAATTTTATTAAATTTAGCACTCGCTTCACAGAAATCAGTAGTTAAGTGTGACTTGCCTTGCCATGCCATTTTATTTCAGTGGGTTCATATGGTAAAAGCCACGTACCAAGGTGGACATATTTCTATCGATTTTAAAATTTACAATTCATAACAAGATAAGCTTTGAAATCTTGATAGGACCCTTAGCTTTTACCAGTGCCCTTGAATGATCAACTTTATATGCTACAAACTTTCCACGGGCATAGGTGTTTTGTAAGAAAACAAACTGTCGACCTAGTTTCACAAATAAGGGGAATGTACTTGTTCTTGCCTCTTTTCAAAAATTAAGAAATTTACGGTGTTTTCAAATTACTGCACAAAAGAACAATCACGTTTAGGTAAAGTCAGTAACAGTAACAATCACGTTTAGGTAACGTTATTTTATTGGGTCAGTTGGGTCTGGGTCACGAAAACATTTGGGTCATTTGGGTCTGGGTCACCAAATTTTAAAATTTTATGGGTCGCTTTGGGTCTGGGTCAAATTTGCGTTTGGGTCGAGTGGGTCATGGGTCACAAAAAGTGACCCAGTTTCCATCCCTGCTTGCTTGTTCCCGGTTTATGCTAACGGAGCAAAGGGGCAGCGGACAAGCGGAGAAACGGAGAAATGGAGACAGAAACGGAAAATACACAGTTCTACAGAGCGTCATTTCCGGTTCTAAACCATAGTCATTTCAATGCCTTTACAAAATGTTGAATAATAAAAATAGCGGCAAAACCATAGCTAGCACTAATGACTAAAGTCAGATTTGCTCCTAATTTGCATAAAATATTTCTTCGCCTAGTTCCTGAAAAATTGATCTACGCTTACAATTTATGGAAGGCTACAGCATTGGTGACTGTAAAATGCTTTTAAACGGCTACTATAGGACCTAAAGTAGCGCCGCAGGGCCTATAATTTGCAGTAAATATTCGTCCCGCGAGAACTCAACTTTCCCCCAGGATATTGCTTGTTCAGCACCAAAAGAGACTCTATTCTGCACTTATCCACTGATGAGCCGCAAGTGTTTGAACCAAGTCTGGTAGAGGTCGCATGCACTACTAAATAATAATAACAATAATAATAACGGTATTTTGAGATGGGTTTCACGTTTATAGGTGGAGAGTACATTAATTAGAATGAGAGTGTATTTCCTCTATTTCTGAAAAACTATTTTGTGTTCACCTTATCTTACAAAAGAAATCCTGAAAAGCAAATATAAGGCATGTAACCTAACATGTTCCTATAGTAGTAAGTAATAACGAAAATATTCTGTTTCGATGAGAAAAGTCTCATCATGTGACATCTCGTGTGTAGATAGTATTGTCAACCTCTGTGTCTGTCACGCATTAAACATTATGTAATTTGAAAATAATGCATTTCCAGCAAACTTTAAACAACTTTAATTTGTTTAATAATAAGTTACAGTATTTTGCGTAAATGTTTAGTTTGAGCGCAAGATTTAATAATGAAAGTGGCCTAGTTTATTGCCTACCCAAAATAAAACCAGATTTTACGCCCGCTAATGTCATCTCCAATACGAAATTTCTATCATTCATAGAAAATTGTATACTTTCAAACGCATAGTTTTAATACTCATGAGTTTTAAATTGTCTAATAATAGTTTTACACCATTATTACTCATTCTTTACTTGGAGTTAAGAAGCCATTTTTATATCAAAATGTAGCTTGACATTTGCTCTTTTTAATGCATGCTACTATTCCACTGTTAACTTATATTACATTCTTAACAGATTTTAGAAGATTTGTTTGTACAGTTTTGTTGATGTTAGCAGACACTTTTAAGTTGTGCCCGTGATATCATTTGTTGCTTCCACCATCCAACAGGTGGCGACGACCCATTTTTTATTGAGTAGCAGATCACACACAGGTAGTCCAAAGAATACAGGATACGCTGTAGGCTAACTGCTAACATAGTTGATCACGCAACTTAACTATAGGTTTACTAGCAACAATAACTACATAGGTGGATCGCATCTAGAGTCTGTATTTTAATCTTCTTAAGTAAGCGCTTAATCCTCAACACTCCCCCTTAAGCGCAACTTTGTTTAACCAGAGTTTTTCACGCAGTTCCAGGAATTTGGTCTTAGGCAATGGTTTTGTGATGGTACCAGCCCAATTCTCGCTGGATGGACAGTAAACGACTTTAACGTCCCCTGCTTCCACTTCTTTCCGTATTTGCTATCCAGACCTTCGGTGATCGTTGTTGGTACATTTATTTTGCCTGACAAACAAGCATAATGAACCGATCTTTCCATCATTCTGTCAGCAACCTTCCACCATGGCTTTTTCTCACGCCACTCTTCGGGAGAGTTTTCATTCTAGGTGACCGCCTGGATTTATCGCCACATTTCTTCTGTAGCACTTTCTTCTAAAGCTACTTTGGGGTACACTTCTTTATGTATTTTGTCTTT